>ML347252.1:0-38733 GCA_005239505.1 Nicotiana paniculata | reverse complement strand
TTAATATTTATAGCAAAAAATAGTATAGAATTTGGGTGTGGTAAAAAAATAGTTGTTCACAATGATTACACACGTACTGTGTTGGGATTCCCCCCGCCCCCCCATATATAAGGGGACCTTTGTCACTTTTTAAGATATATGAAATTGAATACAAGAACAAGAACATTCTTTGCTCTCTAAAAAGATTCTCTACTATTGTATCATCAAATTATTGCTTCTCATTTACTGTGTTCTTGAATTATTCTCCATTTATTGCTTATTATTGATCATAAATAGGTCAACCTTAAGGCATTCAACA
Organism: Nicotiana paniculata; assembly: GCA_005239505.1. NCBI lineage: Eukaryota > Viridiplantae > Streptophyta > Magnoliopsida > Solanales > Solanaceae > Nicotiana > Nicotiana paniculata. The sequence goes on along the minus strand of ML347252.1, from coordinate 38,435 downwards.
TTTTTATACCATTACCGATAGCCTCCAATCGAGCTTCTCGAGCTCGACCTCGAGGCCTGCCCGACCACCATCGAGACTGGTCTTTTCGACACCTGGTTTGCCTAATTTGGTTCTTTTCCCACTTACTTCATTTTTCTTGCTTCATACTTAGCTTCTATCGTCTAAAAACCGGTATTAAAATAGATCACATATTTTTAGAACCACATTATAAAATATAATTGTTATTACCATTTTCATGGTAAACAGTTTGGCACCCATCGTGGGGCTTAAAATAATAGTGATCGTTTTAGTGTTGGTTTGCAAAAAAACACCACTTATTCTTCGCACTTTTTCTTGTCCAAAAATCTTTGATTTTAGGTCAGAAAATGTATAACTCAATAAATAACGATCTTGGGAAACGCAAACCACAGGAACCTATGCCCAAATGGGCCAAAGTGTCCACCGCCATGAAAGAACGAGCTCGAAATTGCATACCTAAAAGAACTATCGTGTTCAGAGAGGAAGATGTCGAAGCATTATCCCAACCACATAGCGATGTGATGGTAATTTCTTTGCTCTTAAATATCGTTCAAATTAAGCGTGTGCTAATGGATCCAAGTAGCTCGGCCAATATAATCAGATTCAGGGTAGTGGATCAGCTCAAGCTGCTTGACCAAATCTTACCCGATTGTAATGCCCTCAGAGGGTTTAACATGCGGAGCGAAATGATGAAAGGGGAGATCGTCCTCCCAATTGACGTGTCTAGAACAGTTCGAGATATCAGGTTTCATGTCATCGAAGGGGACACGAGATACAAATGCCCTGTTGGGAAGGCCATGGATACACGGCATCAGGGCGATACCGTCGACTCTCCACCGGATGTTGAAATTCCCAACTGCAGATGGCATAAAAATAGTGTATAGGGAGCAGCACGCGGCAAAAGAAATGTTCGCAGTGCACAACGTGGCACCTAAGCCCGTATATTCTACCTCCGAGGGGGCATAATGTAAGCTGGTCCCCGAAGATGACGAGGAATACTTCCTCACTCCTCAAACATTCGTTACCCCCGAAGAATCAGACGCAACAAGATCAACAATTGAAGAGCTGGAACAAACCGCTCTGCTAAAACACCTACCAGATCGAAAGGTATACCTGGGAACGAGACTAGCCCCTGAACTCAGGAAAGAACTCATTCAATTTCTTATTAACAACATCGATTGCTTTGCTTGGTCCCACTTAGATATGACAAGGAACTCCCCGGAAGTAGCCACCCATCGGCTGAGCGTCGACCCCAGGTTCAAACCGGTGAAGCAAAAAAGGAGGCCTCAGTCCAAGGTAAATCATGCGTTCGTCAAAGACGTGGTAAAAAAACTCCTCAAAATAGGGTCTATTAAGGAAGTAATGTATCCCGAGTGGCTGGCTAATGTTGTAGTGGTCCCTAAGAAAGGGAACAAATTAATAATGTGTGTAGATTATAAGGAATTAAATAAATCATGCCTTAAAGATTCATTCCCGCTACCTAACATCGATCGATTGATTGGTGCTACGACCATCCACGAGACTCTCACCTTTCACGATGCCTACTGCGGGTATAATCAGATTCAAATGAACCCCGAGGCTAGGTAAAAGACTTCATTCGTCACTAAGTATGTCACATACTCCTACAATGTAATGCCCTTCAGGATAAAAAACTCACGGGCTATGTACCAGCGCCTAGTTAATAAGATGTTTGAACATCAAATAGGCAGATCTATGGAAGTATACATTGATGAAATGCTAGTCAAGTCCCTGCGCACATAGGACCATTTGACTCATTTGCATGAAACTTTCGACATCCTTAGAAGCTACAACATGAAGCTCAACCCCGAGAAATGCGCCTTCAACGTAGGATCGGGCAAATTCTTAGGCTTCATCGTATCAAACAGGGAGATTGAAATCAACCCCGACAAAATCAAGGCCATCGAAAAAATTACGGTGGTAAACAACGTGAAGGCAGTACAGCGGTTGACTGGCCGGATATCAACGTTAGGCCGATTTATCTCGAGATCATCAGATCAGAGCCATCATTTCTTCTCCCTGCTTAAAAACAAAAACAACTTTGAATGGACCTCGGAGTGCCAACACGACTTGGAAGGTTTAAACGGTATCTCTTGAGCCCACCTTTTCTCTATTTGGCAGTGTCCGAGATAGCGGTAAGTGATGTACTGGTTAGATATGAGCAAGGTATGCAATTTCCTATCTACTATGTAAGTCGAACCCTGGGGGATGCCGAAGTCAGGTATCCACACATAGAAAAATTAGCTCTTGCATTACTAAGTGCATCTCGAAAATTGAAACATTATTTTCAAAGCCAACATATATGTGTGTTAACAACATATCCTCTTCGGAACGTATTGCATAAACCAGAATTGTCTGGGCGACTGGCCAGAGGGGCCATAAAGCTGGGGGGGGGGTACGATATTGAATATCAGCCCCGCACGACTATCAAGTCCCAAATTCTGGCCGACTTTGTGGTTGATTTTGCGCTCGCCCTCGTGCCCGAGGTAGAAAAAGAACTTCTGCTAAAAACGGCCGCATCATCGGGGGTGTGGACTTTATTCACCGATGGTGCCTCAAATATGAAAGGATCCAGACTCGGCATAGTTCTGAAGCCATCTGCAGGTAGCGTGATTAGAAAATCTATAAAAACTACAAAATTTACTAACAATGAAGCCGAGTATGAGGCTATGATTGCAAGTCTCGAACTAGCCTAAGGCCTAAAAGCGGAAGCCGTCGAAGCCAAATGTGATTCCCTTATGGTAGTAAACCAGGCAAACATGAGTTTTGAGGTTCAAGAGGAGAGGATGCAACGGTACCTAGAAAAACTCCAAACCACTTTACGACGTTTCAAATAATGGACTCTAGTCCATGTGCCTCGGGAGAAGAACAACGAGGCCGATACACTCGCAAACCTAGGGAAATCCGTTGAGGAAGATGACATACTCCCCGAGGCTGTTATTAGGATATCAAAATCAGTGATCAAAGAAGGCCATGCCAAAATAAATTCCACTAGCATAACATGGGATTGGAGAAACAAATATATCGATTATTTGGTAAGAGGAAAGCTGCCTACAGATCCAAAAGAATCAAGGGCCTTCCGGACCAGAGCAGCCCGATTTTCACTCGAAGAAAGTGGAGCTCTATACAGAGGAACCTTCGATGGGCCCCTGGCAGTATGCCTGGGATCGAGGGACACTGATTACGTTCTGCGAGAAATCCATGAGGGCACCTGCGGAAATCATTCCGGTGCAGATTCTTTAACTCAAAAGGTGATTATAGCAGGTTACTAATGGTACAACATGGAAATGGACATCAATATTCGTTAGAAAATGCGACAAGTGTCAGAGATTCGCACCCATGATCCACTAACCCAGTGAACAACAACATTCGGTCTTATCACCACGGCTATTCATGAAATGAGGAATGGACAAAGTCGGCCCCCTACCAATGGCACCAGGTAAAGCTAGATTTATTCTGTTTATGACTGACTATTTCTCAAAATGGGTGGAAGAACAAGCCTGTGAAAAGATAAGAGAAAAAGAAGTCATCGACTTCATATGGGATCACATCATGTGCTGATTTGGGATCCCCTCCGAGATAGCGTGTGATAACGGGAAGCATTTCATGGAAGCAAAATAACAAAGTTTCTCGAGGATCACAAAATCAAAAGAATACTATCAATGCCCTACCACCCGTGTGCAAATGACCAAGTCGAATCCACAAACAAGACCATCATTCAGAACTTGAAAAAGAAGTTAGAAAATGCAAAGTGAAAATGGAGAGAAATGCTGCCCGAAGTACTATGGGCATACCGGACAACCTCTAAATCAAGCACCGGGGAGACACCGTTCTCTTTGGTATACGGGACCGAGGCTTTAATACCGATCGAGGTCGGGGAGCCAAGTTCTAGATTCCGACGTGCCACCGAAGACTCAAACAACGAGGCCATGACTACGGCCCTCGAACTATTAGACGAGAAGCGAGAAGCTTCACTGGTCCGGATGGCCACCCAAAAATGAAGAATCGAAGATACTACAATCGAAGACCAAACGTCCGATATTTCATTACCGGGGACTTAGTCCTAAGGATTGTCACCCAAAGCACTCGAAAACCTAACGAAGGGAAGCTAGGACCTAGCTGGGAAGGACCGTACCGCGTCCTCAAAATAATCAGCAAAGGATCCTACAAGTTAGGCACCATGGAAGGCGAGTAACTGTCAAACCATTGGAACATATCAATGCTCAAACAGTATTATTGCTGAGGTATAATCCTCCCCATATTTCCTTCAAACTTTTGCACTAACCAAATACGTAGGTATGCGAGTAAAAGGAATCAAAACATCCCCATCTCGAAGGCCTTAGGTTCTAAAGCATGCGCTGCACTCTTTTTCCCTGACGTCGGATTTTATCCCAAAATGGGTTTTACCGACGAGGTTCTTAACGAGGCAACATCCATATGCTACCTAAGGGGAACTCACCAAGTATTCGAAGCTTCTCTCCGATCAACCTCGAATACTGGGGGGCGTCCCCCCAGGAGATCACTAAAATATTCCAAAGAGGGTCTCGATAGGAGAATGATGTATCAGACTTGAATGAACCGTGTCCCTGTAAAATAATCAAACCCTCGATGGAAAAAACATGTATACTTGTACCAAGTAATCGGATAAGTACCTTCGATAATCAAAACATTTCGCACATGAGTTTTCCATTTTTACAAGAGAAAGCCCTAGGGCTAAAGACTTAACAAGCACACAGGAGTTGTCCTCGCCCCAGGGCCAAAGACTTAACAAGAACACAAGAACTTTCCTCGACAGTCACCCCGTCGAGTCGCCAAAACTCGAAGCCGTAAGGCCTTAGGGCAGGCAACTCCGAGCTCATAAGCCCTTCTCGAGGTAACATCAATTCTGACTCGGGGACTTTCCTCGACAGTCGGTTCATCAAGCCATAAAACTCGAAGCTATAAGACCTCAGGGCAGGTAACTTCAAGCTCATAAGCTTTTCTTGAGGCAACAATAGTTCCGACTAGGGGACTACCCCCCACAGTCGACTCATCAGGTTATCAAATTCGAATCCATAAGACCTCAAGGCCGGGAACTTCGAACTCGTAATCTCTCCATGAGGCAACATCAAAACTGTGATACTATAAGCAAGGTCATACCGACCTAAAAGCGTAAGAGCCCAAGTCACCAGCTAGTCGTATTGACCTTACGTGTAAGAGCCTAAGTCGCTAGCTCTAAGTCATACCGACCCAAAGCACAAACCATTTATCAATGTCAAGGCTATATATCAAACATGTAAGACCCAAAAGGCATAAACGCAATATAGACGCCATGGCTATCTCGCGCGGTGACTAAAAGACTACGGCCAAACACAATGACCACCATCATAAGGCTCTGGCCAAACTAATGCAACTTGGAGACGTCCTACTGTTGCCATAAAATCACAGGGCTTCATTTACTTTGAAAAAACTTCGAAAAGAACCGATTAAAGGTTGTGCCAACCTAAAGCGTAAGAGCCCAAGTCGCCCTCTACATTAAAGGTAGTACCAACATAAAGCGCCTCAGGACTAAAAAAGCGCAAGATCCCAAGTCACCAGCTAGTCGTATCGACCTTACGTGTAAGAGCCCGAGCGACCAGCTACAGGTCATACCGACACAAAGCACCTTAGGGCCAATTTGAAAAATTGAGGGTCGTTGAGCTCTAGTCAAGACCCGACTCGGAGACTAAGCCCGATACGATTAACTAATGTGCCTCAGGGCAAAAAAAGCGTAAGAGCCCAAGTCTCCAGCTAGTCGTATCGACCTTACGCGTAAGAGCCCGAGCCGCCAGTTACAGATCATACCGACACAAAGCGCCTCAGGGTCAATTTGAAAACTCGAGGGCCGTTGAGATCGAATCGAGAACCGACTTAGAGAGTAATCCCGATACGGTTAATTAAAGCGCTCAGGGCCAAAAAAGCATAAGAGCCAATGTCGCCAGCTAGTCGTATCGACCTTATGCATAAGAGCCCGAGCCGCCAGCTACAGGTATACCGACACAAAGCGCCTCAAGGCCAATTTGAAAAACCTAAGGGCCGTTGAGCTCGAGTCGAAACCTGACTCGGAGACTAGGCCCGATACAGTTAATTAAAAGAGCCTCAGAGACAATTTATAACCCCAAAGGTCATATCTCAAAGTCCAATTCTCCTGGCTAACTACCAACATGAAAATCAAATCGAAGAGTATCTCATAAATATATATATATATATGTGTATACTAAAAATACATATTTACAACGCTCCCATAGGATTCTTATGCAAACAACAAAGCAGAAAATCTATTCTACTCTCGGGACCAGCTCCCACAGCGACCTTCGAGTATCAGCATCAGCTAAAAAACAAACGAGAAACTGGGCGTTGTTCTCGGCCTTCTTATCTATTCCGAAAGGTAAAAATCCACCTAGCATGTATCTCCTTGGGGGTCTCCCTCTGGGACTCTCATTGTCAATACTCATTGCTCATCCTATCTTTGGTGAAAGCTCCTCCTAGCTCGTCCTGAGCATCGTCAACATCTTTCAAGTAAACGACCACTTTCTTGGCGGCCTCCGTATCCAGAAGATCAGCCTCGAGCTTGAATATCCTTCTCGACTGGATTAAGTTATCTTCTAGGGAATTAAAAAGTCGTATCTCGAGGGTAGGAGCCTTGACCGAAGCATTCCTTTGATTCGAGGATCGATTCCCCTACGGATAGTCATCGACTACCACTGATCACCCATTAAGCACAAAAACCTAAGGGTTTATTTTAAAAGGTCCCAAAACATTGGACCAACTATCATCATATATCAGTCTATCCCAAAAAAGCAAAGAAAGGACAAGAAATGGCAAAACACAAATACCTTTATATATGGTAAAGATTCACAAAGGTGTATTTTACAAGGCTGATGCCTAAAGCTCTTACAAGAAGAAAAGAACAAGTAAAAACCTAGTCTACCTTCTTTGAGACCTAATCTATCGGTATTATTGAAACTTCGTCTTCTTCCCCCCGGGGACTCTATCTTCATCAAGCCCCTCGGGACTAGCATCCTCACCAGCTCTTTTCTCTTCGTCTTCCGTATTAGCTTCATCATTGGTAGAGAGGAGGGACTTAGCGTCAGTTTCACCTGCCTGCTCTCCAAAGCCCATATGGTGAATCTCCTCGAGGGTTTCCCCTCGAGTTTTGCACCAGGCATGCTCACTGCTTCTTCGGTGAGTATTTATAGAGATTTTTTTAGCATACTAAAGGAATTGAAAAAGGCGGAAAAAAGCAGTTCAGGGTTTTTTTCGAGAACTGTGCTATGTGCAACCTTCCTATCACATCAGTTGATGACCTCACGTGACTGAGGTCATGATGAAGATACTGAAGAGCCAAGAATTGAAGATCGTTCCTTATCATTCCATTCTGAGGAACGCGGGGACTATCTGTATACGGATAAAATTTGAGTGCCCGATTTTACAGTCATTTCGACACTTAGAAGGCTTGACGGAAAAATTTGTGTTATCAAGGGGCATACCGAAGGTCCTCGACCCTGAGGCAATACATATTGAAGGTCTTCAGTCTCGAGGTAATACACGTCGGGGGTCCTCAACCTCGAGGCAATGCATATCGGAGGTCTTCGACCCCGAGGTAGTGCATATCGTAGGCCAACCTAGAAAGGAGAAAGATTATCAAGGGCACGTGGTTAAAGCTGACAAAGTACACAAGATAGTACATGCCCGTACCGCGATATTAAATGGATGTACCAGTTATTTCTCTTTACATTAAATAGCTTTACCAGCTATATTTCTTTGTTAGGATTACACATGTATTGTGTTGGGATTTACCTCTCCCCCAATATATAAAGGGTACCCTTGTCACTTTGTAAGATATATGAAATTGAATACATGAACTAGAACATTCTCTGCTCTCTAAAAACATTCTCTACTATTGTCTCATTAAAGTATTGCTTCTCATTTACTGTGTTCTTGAGTAACTCTCCATTTATTTCTTATCATTGATCATAAATAGGCCAACCTTAAGGCATTCAACATTGTTATACCATTACCGATAGCCCCCAATCGAGCTTCTAGAGATCGACTTCGAGGCCTTCCCGACCACCATCGAGACTGGTCTCTTCGACACATGGTTTTCCTAATCTGGTTCTTTTCCCACTTATTTTATTTTTCTCGCTTCATACTTAGCGTCTATTGTCTAAAAAAATGGTATTAAAATAGATCACATATTTTTAGAACCACATAATCAAATATAATTGTAATTACCATTTTCAAAAATTTTGGGAGTTTGCCAAATTTGGAGCTCTTGGTGTGTGAATGAAGAGTAACCCTCATTCAAGGATGAACGATCCTAAGCGGGAGAGGATGTAAGGCCCCAAAAAAATTTCTAATGATTTAAGACCTTAAAGTGAACAAATGGTGAATGAAGATGACGTTTTGAGTGCCAAAGGATGCATACGATTGGAACTATATAATTTGGTCAAGGAGATTTATGAGGGATGTTTTTTGAAGCATGTTAATGAAGTTTAAAAGTGAAAAATGTTTTGGTTTGAAAAAATTGGAAATGTTAGGTGGAATAGGATATCGTAATTCATGCACCCCTTGATTTTAGTCAAGTATAACTCTCTCAATATAAAAGTATGTTCCCAATGGATTTTAATTCTACATGGTTTTAAGACCCTCAAATTTTTCGACAAGTTTAGGGACTTTTAGTGTACCTTGAGATCTCCCCTTTTTGTTTTGCGTGACGCAATGGAAATGGACGAGAATGTTATTATGTAAACATGGTTTCATATTTACATGAATGTTTGGAAGTCAATTAGGGTCTATATCGTAGAAATGTATCAAATGGAGGTGAGTGGAGAAGCAAAAAGCGGAAAAAGAAAACAACCGGGAGCGTTCTAGGGTACCTATAACATGCGGATTATGTCACACCAGCCCTCTAAGCAACTTTGAAACCACTGAAGTATAGGAATTTGGCACTGGACCTAGCACACCACCCCCACCTGAAGCTCTTTAAAGTACTCACCTTGGCGGTTCATTTCCCCCATTTCACTTGGATGTATTTTGGAGATCTTCTCCATGCTTAGAAGACCACAAACTCCACTTTTATTTAAGGTAAGCAATCCCCATTATCTTGGTGTGAAATCCCATAATTTCTTGTATTGAATAAATCTATACATAAAATACCAAGACTTTCAAGAATTCTGTTCAAGAACTCAAAGGAGGGTCTTGCAAGATTTCTTCCAATAGGTAATTCTTCGCTCCTAAACATACATGCATGGATTTATTATGATAATATGAGTATGAATTAAGTATTAAAACATAGGGGATAGTGATTGGAAGCCATATGTTCCCAATTTAAGTTAATTGAGGGGCATTTATTTGGTGGAATTTGTCGGTTGGGTGTGGATGGTCGGACATGCATATGATGTTGGGAGTTATAAACCATTTAAGGATGATAGTGAGATGTAGTATTTGTAAAAATGGTGGTATTTGGATGAACAAATATATTGTTAAGAGTTTTAGAGATATATGCCTACTAGGTGTTTGATAAAGTGCCTAGATGACCGAAATTTGTAAATTACTACTAATATTGGTCCCGTTGGATGTTGGTATAGTAGATCAAACTTTATTAATGTCGTGGATCTTTGTAATATCACGAAGGTGCTAATTTTAGGTATGTTATAAAATCTCCTCTCTTAGAATGGAATCCCATGATGTTCATGCAAATCCCGAGTTGCTTATTATAAATTGACTATCTAGAATAAGCTTTGTACCGAAAGATATATGTTCAATATGCATTCTGAATGCTCTTATAATATTACATTATCCCTCGGGAATGTGTTCAAAGTATGGGTTGCGTATTAAAATGTTACGACTTCTAGTCGTGTTTCAAATTAAAGCTGTTATGCAAAATTTTGTAAGAATTTCAATGTGATTAAGACTCATATTGCTCACAATTGTACTTAAAGTCTTGAATATAAATTCCTTGTGCTTTATAACCCTTAATGGTGTTTGAAAGTGAAAAAGGTAAACACTAAATATGAAATACGGTCAACGTTCCAAGATGATATTACATTTGGAGCCACTAGTGCCAATGAAATGAAGAGATGTGTAAAAGATTATTAAATGAGCTGAAAGTCATTTATATAATAAATTTTTTTGAGAGTAACGTTATTCATGGAAGAGTAGGTTGAAATAACCTAACCCCGAAATTACACGTGTTGGTATAAGAGTGGATTGTGATTATTTCCCTTATTTGGGATTAAATTATGTAATGCGATTATTCCCCCATAAGTGGGATGAGATGATTGCCAGAAAAGGATGATGTCGATCCACACATCATTGCGGTGAGACGGCCTAGCCGATTGGGTCGAGAACAAACGCCATGCCGCACATATATTTGTGATTGAGCTTGAAATTGTGATTGAGATAGTGATTGAGATTATGATTGTGATTGAATGTGTTTGGGTGAGACGTCCTAGACGATCAGGCCGTGATCAAACTCTATGCTAAATACATGGTGGTATATCATTACTAAAGATCTTCCAACCAAAAATAATGGAAATTACTTGAAAATTTGTTTTGTTGCTAACTTGATGTTTTTGTATTGTTTGAGATTTCCATTGATTGTATGATTATTTTCCTTGTATTGTTACTTGTTCTATTGAGAGGGTGTTTAGTTATACATACTAGTACTATTCCATATGTACTAACATGCCTTTCATGGGGACGCTGCATCTTCATGCAAGTGGTTCCACAGCCGGCGGTATTGATCATTGATAGGGGCACACCCTCCTCCTAGATGACTTGGTGATTCCCACTTCATTTCACGATCATGTATCTTTTGTTCCTTGTATATTATTTTTTAAGGTATAGCCTGTGCCTTGTCGCCGACACTATTATAGTACTATATTGCATCTATTAGAGGTTTTATATACATGATGTGGGTTATATTTTAGTTCTGGGAAAGTCAAACTAGTAATTTTGTATTTGAATCACTTGTTCCACTTCAAACTATGAAAGTGCATGTATTTTGAGACCTAAAAATATGAAATAACTAACAATAATGAATTTGTGTTGTCAACATGAAATCCTCATTGTTTAGTTAACGAAATATACCTTCTTTTCTTTTACGGTTGAGTTGGGTATAAGGAAATATAGAAGTCTTGCTCGGATGGATTATTTCGGTTGAGTGCCAGTCGTGCTCCATGAGGTCGGGGCATGACATTTCTCCAAGTTCTTGAAGCGTGAATTTTGTCTAGACTCTGTGGTATTCCTTGGTGTAACAACCTGACCGGTCGTTTTCTGTAGTTGCGCCATGTTTCCCCTTTTAATGCTTCAGGCTTGTGTGTTTATGGTTTATGAATTACGAGGTTGATTAGTTTCGTTCAGTGGAGACTTCAGGTTGATTTGGACCCTTTGATTCTTGACTTAGAAGCTTAAGTTGAAATATTGACCGAACCTTGATTTTTGTAAAACAGACCCTGGAACGACAATTTTATGGACTCGATAGCCTCATATCCTGATTTTGGACTAGGGCGTATGCCCCTAAATGAATTTGGAAGACCGTAGGTTGATTTGTGTTGTTTTGTAGAAATTTTGCAATTTAAAGTTGAAAAGAATGACCATAGGTTGACTTTTAGCTATCGAATATGAAATTTTATTTTGGGACATGGATTAGGTACGTTATGCTATTTAGAACTTGTCTGCAATTGAATTGATATGATTCAGACGCTTGGTTGCAATTCTAGTAGTTCTTGAACTTTACATTGAAATTCATGCGTTTTAGTATTCAGTTTGTGATTCTAGATGTTTCTTTGCGTTTTGAACACGTGAGGGAGTTTGTATGATGTTTCTAGACTTGTATGGATGTTTGGTTTGGGGCCACGGTGTGTCAGATGATTTTTAGACATGTTTCAAAATGAATCAGACTGAAATCGAAAGTGCGAGTGTGCCACACTCAGTTATGGCAATTGCGAGCACTAGCCTCACAATAGCGAAGGTAACAAGGGGTGTTTAGATGTCACAAATACAACTTCCCCTTCACATTTGTAAAGTCAGCTGGCCTGACAGTAAGTTCTCTATTGATATCATTTGATCTCATTTGCGATAGTGGCCAGCTTGGCAAATGTGAAGCCCGTGTCGTAAATGCAACTTTTCTTGAGGCTTTCAAGGTTCGCAAATGGGACTCCTTATTTGCAATTGTGAGGGTTCGCAAATGCGTACCTTGTGTCGCAAATGCGACATCTGCATCAGGTCATAAGGTCTAGGAAGTCGTGATTTCACCCCATTTCTCATATTTTAGAACCATAGACTCGGTAGGAGGCGACTTGGGGCGGGGATTTTAATCTACAAACATTTTTTAAGTGATCTAAGAAAATTCCAACTATATTTCATCGGTATATCATAGATTTAACATCAAGCTAGGTGTAGAGGTCAATAATCTCAAGGAAGTCTATTGGTGAAATGACATGAAGAGGGGTGTGGTGGACTTTGTGGCACAATTTCCAAACTTTGTGGAATGACATGAAGAGGGGTTCAGACTTTTTGGATTGAGCAGTGCGTTGAAAGTTAAGGAAAATATTTTGTTGGGTCATGTCGTCTCCAGAGAAGGAATGAAGGTTGATCCTCAAAAGATTGCAGCGGTGAAGAATTGGCCTAGACCTACAGCTCCAACAGAGATTCGCACTTTCATGGGCTTAGCTGGGTATTATAGGAGGTTTATGGAGGGGTTATCTATTCTTGCCTCTCTGTTGACTAAATTGACGCAGAAAGTGGTTAATTTCCAATGGTCTCATGCTTGTGAAAGGAACTTCCAGGAGTTGAAATCAAGATTGACTTGTCACACCCCAAACCCAAGAGACGAGACCGGCGCCTAACCGGAATATCCCGGTCAAACGGACCTGGATTGCATTTCTTGCCTGATGCGTTATCCCATGTTTATAGTATACAATATGTTACATCAAAATTTAAAATTAAATTCAAAGCACGAGTTTACAACTTAAGTTCATTTCTCCTTTTTAACATTTCAACCTTTGATAATTTCGAAACATACAGACTACATAAAACATTTCCGATTTGGTCCATGATTACGAGTAAATACAAATGTAAAGACACGTAAAATTTCATGGCTAAAAATAATGCCCAAATAGGTCCCCGTGTTGTTATAACTGTAGAAATTCTTAAAACGGACCCTTTTTGAGTAAAAAGTACCCCGTGACTTAAAGGATAAAATTTTCCAGATTCACGCAGGTCTGCGGTCCACGATGTGATCGCAGATTAGGTATGTGAACCGCATAGTGGTAGCATACTTTGATTGTTTTCTATCCGTTTTGAGGACAACTATGCGGCCTTGAATGCGATCGCATTTCACGAATGCGGGCCGCATAGTTTTCGTATTCTTTCACCTTGACTTTTGCGTAGAGAGTTATGCCATCGCATAACAGGTATGCGGACGAATACCTGGGCATTCTACTTTTCTTTTTGGCATATTTGAGGGTCAATTGTGCGACAGGAATGAAGACCACATAGCAAGAATGCGATCGCATTCCTAACCGTATTTCTGCTTCGGGACAGTTAAATTACTAATTTTGTACCCGACCCCCAATTCACTAAAACAGTTACCCTTTCATTTTAAGCATATTTTCTAATAAATTAGAGATAGGAGAGAGTGGGTTCTAGAGAGAGGAGAGAGTGGGTTCTAGAGAGAGAGAGTTCCAACTTCATCAAATTTGTTCCTCCATCACTACTCAGGCCTGGAATTTATCAAGTAGGTCACCATTTTCTTCACTACAAGAGGTAAGCTTCCACCCCATCAACCTTAATTTTCAGATTTTTGTTAAAATGAAACATGGTTAGGAGAGTTCACGAAGATATGGGTAGGAGTCTTGCATGCATGTAACCAACTAGTCATAATCTAGTAAAAGGAAATGGATTAGAGTAATCCTTCACTAAAAAGAGGCCATTTAATCCAAAGGAAGACCTAGTGTTTGATAGAATGTTGAAGTGAGTCCAAGACATGATCATTATTCCTAATTCTAAGTTCAATTATGCCACATGGTGAAGTAGATTGAAGATGCTAGAAGGTGAGGTGAATTTTGGTAGAAAATTAAAGGGAAAATTCCGATTCAAGGTATGTATGGATAACTTTAATCTTTGTAGAGTCATCTTGTTGGTGTCCGAGCACACGGTATGAAATTATTGCTTGAGCATTTGTGAATTTATTGTCCTTCTATGTCGAGGTGTAAGATTTTATTCGCTGATTTTCTTAGTCAATTACCATGCTAATTGCGATTGTCAAGGGTGATTCTTTGTGCTTATCCTACCATGTGTAAGGTACGTTAAATGTTCGAATATGTCAATATAGCAGTATGTGCTACTAAATGAAAGTATGTTAAAGTACTATAATATGGGATGGTATGTAATGGCTACGGGCCGAGTGTGGCAAAAGATGAAAAGAAACTGCAGATTGATTTGATTGAGTTAAATAATGATGGCAACACCATATGTGAATTACTGTTTGGTAAGGATTATTGTGCCTTGACTTCATATAGTTGTTGGTTGATATGAACTTATGTTCTCGATGATGAAGATCCCTGTGATATAATTTTTGGTTATTGTATCTATGAAATTTGAATGTACGGTGGGATCGGGTTGCGCGCTGCAACACGAAGTAATAAAGGTGGAGAGGTAATAAGGGTGAAGTGGTATTGTACGGAGGGATCAGGTTGCACGCCGAAACACGAAGTAATAATGGTGGAGAGGTAATAAGGGTGAAATGTGAATGTACAGTGGGATCGGGTTGCGTTGCAACAGATGAATAATTGAAATGAGTAACGGTGGAAATCTTCATTTGTGACTATCTGTATATCTCTGTGGTACTTGTGTGGTTACCTTGACTGTCTTCCAATTGTGTACTGTTTGACTCTACATGGGAATAAAATTTGTTCATACATACTAGTACTATTCAACGGTACTAACACCCCTTTTGTCGGTGGCACTACATTTTTTTTATGGATGTAGGTGGTTCGACAACAGGTAGCTCAGACCGCCGATAGTGGTGTTTCCCCTTCATACTTTCAGCAGATCCGGTGAGCCCCACTTCCTGTCGGAGGCCGTGTGTAGTCTATATCATCTCTTTTATATATGTTATGTCTTTTAAGGTATAGCCGGGGCCTTGTTGCCGGCAAGTATTGTGTAAACCATTAGTACTCTTAGAGGCTCCGCAGACATGATGTGGGTAGTACATATATGTATTTTGGGCAGTAAATGTGTTTACTAGTAATCAGAGTCCGATTCGAAATTATTGTATACTTTGTGATTATCAAATGTTGGAATAATAAAGGATGAAATGAACTCAAGTAGTAGATTCATGTTTAAAATCTAAATTGCTAATTTATGTGGAATAATGTATATTGTAAACATGGGGTACCGCGTTGGGTAGGAAAGGCAATCCGGGTCCGCTTGACCGGGATCATCTTGTTGGGCGCCGGTCTTGTCCCTCGGTTTTGGGGCGTGACAAACTTTGTATCAGAGACTAAGGTTTTAAAAGTGTCATAGGATGTCTCGAAGTCGTGTCTAGTAGGGTCCTTCTTATTGGTATGTGGTCGACCACATCTATAATTAGGGGGATGCATGGATATTTAGGAAAGTACCCTTTTAATGCTATTCTATATCGTGCGATGTGGTGAAAGGCGAGGTTGTCTATCTCTAACTCGTGTGCCTCTCTAAATATGCTGTTCACATGGTGTCTACTATGGAGGCTAGAGTTCATCGGTTTGTTCAGGGCGTTGGTCCCTTGGTTATTAATGAAGCTGCTACAGCTGATCTACATTCAGTTACGAACTACGGGAAGATTATGGGATTTGTCCAGGCTACGGAGGCTCGGAAATTAAAGATAAGAATGGAGAGGGAGAGTAGTAGTAGGGCCTAGTCAGCGGGCAACCCTGGCAATTCAGTTGGAGGAGGGAGATCAATCCTTAGGAGAGGGTCATAAGGTCTATCTCATTCCTATGCTCAGTCCTCAGCCAGTGCAGCGTCACTAGGGCACAGTTATCAGCAGGGAGGTCGCGTTGGACCAGGTTCAGAAAACAGGAGGTTTCATCAGACAGGTCGCTTAGGTGGGAGGTTCCAAAGCAGCGGAGGGCCCCATGCCCTAAGTGTGGGAGGTCTCATTCTGAGCCTTGTTACTTGGATATGCCGGTGTGCTATAGATGCGGAGAGAGAGGCCATATCCAGCGAGACTGCCACGTAGGGTACTGCTCAACCATCCAGCTCTTCAGCCACTACATCTTCAGCACGCCCTCCAGCTCTAGCAGGCGCGGTATAGCTAGGGATGGAGCACGGGGTCGAGGGGGACCCAGTTGGTTCTGTGCTTTGAGTGGTCTCCAGAGTGCGGAGGCTTCCTCGGATGTTGTCACAGGTATTCTGACTGTTCAGTCACATGATGTTTATGCTCTTATTGATCTCGGGTCTTCTTTGTCATATGTTACTCCAGTTATTGCTTCAAGTTTTGGGATAGAACCTGAACAACTTTATGAGCCGTTTTCTGTGTCGACTCCAGTTGGTGATTCTATTACGGCCATGTGAGTCTATAGTAATTGTCTTGTCACGGTGTATGGTCGGAATACCACGACAGATCTTATTGAGTTAGAAATGGTAGACTTTGATGTAATTATGGGGACGGATTGGCTCTATTCGTGTGTTGCTAAACTCGACTGCCGAATCAGGATTATGAGGCTTGAGTTTCCTAATGAATCAGTTATCGAGTGGAAGGGGAATAATGTTGTGCGAAGAGATAGTCTTATTTCCTACCTTAAAGCCTCAAAGATGATCAGAAAAGGGTGCCTCTACCATTTGGTCCGGGTTGCGGAAACCACTTCAGAGATGCATGCTCCCGAATCTGTGCCTATTGTGAATGAATTTCTTGAAGTATTTCTGGACGAGCTTCCTTTCCACCAGATAGAGAGATCGATTTCAGGATTGATGTAGTGCCTGATATGAAACCAATACCTATTCCACCTTACCGAATGGCGCCAGCAGAATTGAGAGAGTTAAAAGAGCAATTGAAAGATCTATTAGAAAAGGGTTTCATTCGGCCAAGTGTGTCACCTTGGGGCGCACTGGTTCTTTTTGTCAGAAAGAAATACGGATCGCTTCAGACGTGTATCTATTATCGGCAGATCAAGAAGGTCACCATAAAAAACAAATACCCATTGCATCGAATAGATGATTTGTTCGACCAGTTGCAAGGTGCTAGGTTCTTCTCAAAGATTGATTTGTGGTCCGGGTATCACCAGTTAAAGATCAGGGAGAAGGATATTCCTAAGACCTCCTTCAGGACTCGATATGGGCACTTTGAATTTATCGTAATGTATTTTGGGCTAACCAACACCCCAATAGCTTTTATGTATCTGATGAATCGAGTTTTCAAACCGTTTCTTGACTCCTTTATGATTGTCTTCATTGACGATATCCATTATTCGCGAATTCAGGAAGATCATGCTACTCACCTCAGGGCAGTTCTACAGACTCTTCATCAGCACTAGTTGTATGCAAAGTTTTCAAAATGTGAGTTTTGGCTAGAATCAGTCACCTTTTTGGGCCATGTTTTTTCCAGGGAAGGGATTCAAGTTGATCCCCAAAAGATTTCCACGGTAAAGGATTGGCCTAGGCCAACGACCCTAACAGAGATTCGTAGTTTGTTGGGTCTAACTGGGTATTATCGAAGATTTGTGGAGGTATTTTCTTCGCTCGTCTCCCCATTGACTAAGCTGACACATAAGGCGGTTAATTTCCAGTGGTCCGATGCTTGTGAAAAGAGTTTTCAGGAATTGCCAGAGAGTACAGAGGGATTTGTGGTTTATTGTGATGCTTCAAGGGTTGGTTTGGGGTGTGTGTTGATGCAGTGCGGGAATGTTATAGCATATGCTTCTAGGCAACTCAAGAATCACAAGAAGAATTATTTGACGCATGCTTTGGAGCTCGCAGCAGTTGTGTTTGCATTAAATATCTGGTGGCATTATCTTTATGGGGTCCATGTGGATGTGTTCACAGACCTCAAGGGTCTTCAATATTTATTCAAACAAAAGGAGTTGAACTTGAGGCAGCGGAGGTGGTTAGAATGGCTCAAGGATTATGATATGACTATTTTGTACCATCCAGGAAAGAGGAATGTGGTAGCCGACGCTCTTACTCGGAAATCCATGGGTAGCTTGGCTCATTTGGAAGCAGGTTGGAGGCCTTTGGCTCGGGAGCTTTATCAGTTAGCTAGTCTGGGGGTCTGTCTTTCGACCTCACACGAAGGGGTTGTCATGGTGCGTAATGGAGCAGAATCTTCAGTTGTAACGGAAATCAAGGAAAATCAAGTCAGAGATCCAGCAATTGTACAGTTGAGAGAGGAAATTTTGAATCATAAGACTATTGCATTTTCACTCGGAAATGATGACGGTGTTTTGCGGTTCCAAGTGAGACTATATGTTCTGGACGTGGATGATCTTCGGGAAAGGGTAATGGTAGAGGCTCACAATTCCAGGTATTCAGTACACCCAGGTTCTACGAAGATGTATCATGATCTCAAAGTGATTTATTGGTGGAATGGTATGAAAAAGGGTATGGCGGACTTTGTGGCTAGATGTATGAATTGTCAGCAAGTGAAGACAGAGCATCAGAGGCCCGGTGGGTTGACGCAGCTTATGAAAACACCAATGTGGAAATGTGAAATGATCATTATGGACTTTGTGGCGGAGTGAACTTGCACTTCACGTAGGTTCGACTTAGTTTGGGTAATAGTGGATCGACTCACGAAGTCGGCAAATTTCTTGCCAGTCAAGTCCACTAATACTGTAGAACAGTACACTCAGTTATATATCAAAGAAATAGTCAGGCTCCATGGCACGCCGGTGTCTATTATCCCGGATCGAGGGGCCCATTTCACAACTAAATTTTGGAAAAAATTTCAGGAAGGTTTGGTACGCAGGTAAATCTCAGCATAGCATTCCACCCCACAGACTAATGGGCAGGAAGAGCAGACCATTCAGACGCTTGAAGATATGTTACGGGCTTGTGTATTAGATTTCAAGGGTAGCTGGGATCATCACTTTACGCTTATAGAATTTGCTTATAATAACAGTTTCCATGCTAGTATTCAGATGGCCCCATTTGAGGCAATGTACGGAAAAAGGTGTAGGTCTCCGATTGGATGGTTCGAGGTTCGCGAGGCGGAACTGCTAGCACCAGATCTTGTGCACCAAGCTATGGAAAAAGATAAAGTCATTCAAGAAAGGATGAATACTGCTCAGAGTCGTCAGAAATCCTATGCGGACGTTCGTCGAAGAGATTTGGAGTTTCAAGTAGATGATTTGGTATTCTTGAAGGTGTCTCCCATGAAGGGAGTGATGTGGTTTGGTAATAAAGGGAAATTGATCCCAAGGTATGTCGGGCCATATAGGATTGCTTAAAGGATAGGACAGGTGGCTTGTAGGCTGCAAATTGCCCTATGAGATGTCATTAGTGCACCCAGTTTTTCATGTGTCCATGTTGAAGAAGGTGATTGGGGATCCATCCGCCATTGTGCCAGTTGAGACGATTAAAATTAATGAAGGATTGTCATATAAAGAGGTTCCAATTGCTATTCTTAATAGGCAAATCCGTAGATTGAGGAACAAGGAGATTGCTTCTGTTAAAGTGTTATGCCGAAGTCAACAAGTCGAGGAAACCACGTGGGAAGCGGAAAATGAAATGAAAGAGAAATATCCCCATTTTTTTGAATAAGTCCGGTAATCGTTTTAAAATTGTCATTCCTAAGTAATTATATATTGTGTCAAATTTTGTGCAAAACCACCCCATCCCTCCCCCCCCCCTAGTTTCCCTACTATTGTAACTTCTCAAGTTGTACCATATTTGGTTATGTTGTAATTATTTGGGTAATGTGCAACTCCTTGAGGTAAGGTAAATTATGTGCAATTCATGTGATAGTTAAATGATATGCAAGTTTGTGGGGGTTAACCGAACTATGTGAGGCTTGTGGAAGTAATTGAGTTATATGTAGCTTGTTGAAATAACCGGATTATGTGCAAGTTGATAGAGCAACTGAAAATGTGTGGAATTGGTTAAAATGTGTTTCGGGGGCTCTCTGACAGGTAGATAGGCCTAATTACAAAACATATCGGAGTTAGTAAAATTCGGGGGTTGGCATGTTTTGTGTTCTCTTAGCTAAGTGATTCCCCGATCCTTATTCGAGGACGAATGATTTTAAGTGGGGGAGAACGTAAAGACCTGTAAAATTTCATGGCTAAAAATATAGCCCAAATGGGTCCCCGTGTTGTTATAACTGTAGAAATTCTTAAAACGGACCCTTTTTGAGTAAAAAGTACCCTGGGACTTAAAGGATAAAAGTTTCCAGATTTGCGCAGGTCTGTGGTCCACTATGCGATCGCAGATCAGGTATGCGGACCACATAGTGGTAGGATACTTGAACAGTTTGATGTCCATTTTGAGGACATCTATGCTACTTAGAATGCGATCGCATTTCACAAATGCGGGCCGCATAGTTGTCCGCTCTTTCACCTTGACTTTTGCGTAGGGAGTTATGCGACGCACTATGCGATCGTATAACAGGTATGAGGACCGCATAGTGGTCGAATACCTGGGCAGTCTACTTTTATTTTTGGCCCATTTGAGGGCCAATTATGCGACAGGAATGCAGACCGCATAGCAGGGATGCGATCACATTCCTGATCGCATTTCTTCTTCGGGACTATTAAATTTCTAATTTTATACCCGACCGCCAGTTCATTAAAACACTTACCTGTGACGAACCAAAGGGTCATCACCTATGTTATTACCCATTCTATACTCCCGAGGCCGTGAAAACCTTATTTGTAGTTGCCTCAATTTACGTGCACAGTCCGGGCGCGTAGCCGGACAACTTAAATACGAGGTTCTGTGGAAAATGCTAAGATTTGATATTAAAATGAATAAATTTGACTTCGATCAACATTTTGAGTAAACGGACCCGGACCCGTGATTTGACGGTCCTAGAGGGTCCGTGGGAAAATATGGGACTTGGGCGTATGCCCGGAATCGAATTCTGGCCCGAGAAATGAATTTTTGAGTAAAAGTTGTTTTCTCAAATATTTAAGGAAATTGAAAATGAAATCTGATTAGAAAGTGATGGTATGAGATGTTTTATGAAATTTGATAGAATTCATGTATTTTGAGGCTCAATTCGACGTATATGATGTTGTTTTGGTGATTTGATCGCACAGACAAGTTCGTAGGATGTTGTTTGGGTTATCTGTGAAATTTGGTATCATTCCGAGTTGTATAGGTTAGTTCGGCACGTGGTTAGCAATGTTTAGAAACTTAAAATTCCTAAGTTTAGTTCTTGAGGTTTGGGGGTGCGATTTCGAGTTTTAGCGTTGTTTTGAGTATTCCGAAGGCTCGAGCGAGTTCGTATTATAATTTGGGACTCGTTGGTATATTTGGAATAGGGCTCGACTGGGCCCAGGTGCCTTCCGGGCACCTAACAGGGCTAAAAGCCAGCAAAACACAGCTGCTGGTGCACCTCCTCTGGTGTGACCACAGGTGCGGTTTCCCAGCATCGTAGGTGCGAGACCGCAGGTGCGATCCCAGGCATCGAATGTGCGATCACCACTGGCCCGACCAATTATCGCAGGTGCGGAGCATTTATCGCAGGTGCAATCCCAAACTCCCCTAGACCAATTATGCAGGTGCGAGATTCTTCTAGCAAGTGCGAGACTGCACGTGCGGTCCCCAGAGTCGTAGGTGCAAGTTCACTGTTTAGGCAGTGAGTTTTAAATGCGGGTTTTAAACCCATTTTTCTCATTTTCCATCTTCTTCCTTAGGCGATTTCCACCATTTTTAAGAGCTATCAACTAGGTCTCATAAGGTAAGTGAATTCCACCCGAAAATTTGTTTCATGCATGCATCTTAGCCTAATTAACTACATAAACTAGTGCAAAAATTCAAGAAAATTGGGTAGTAACCTAGAACTTGTGATCACTTTAGAATATTATGTGAATTGGCCATGAAATCAAGTAAAAATCATATATTAATGATCCTTAGGCGTTGGGTGAGTGTTCCCTTCGAGAATTATAAGAATCCGAGCGAGGGGGCCCATGGTCGAATTTTGATAATTTTTGAAGAATGATATGAAATGGATAACTAGGCCATGTTATTGAATCATTGAATCATTATTGATATACTTGAGTTGATTATGTCCAGATAATACAATTCCGGAGTCGAATTCTGAAGGAAAGTCGGTGTTAGAAGGTTGATTGCTATACTTTGGACCTTAGGTAAGTGTTTGGTCTAAACATAGCTTGAGGGAATACGAATTGCGTATTATTTGCTATTTTCCAATTGTAAAATACGATGTATAGGCATGGTGACGAGTATCTTTACATTGGTGTCTAGCATGACCGTGAGTCCCTATATTGTGAATATTCTGACTTTGTTCTAATTTCTATGCCTAATTGATGATTTCTATATGTTTTAAAGGGCATGTGAAGGGAATCGTAATCTTTAAACATCCTTGGAGAATGGCTCAAATTAATATATGAGATAATTACATCTTTGGAGCATTGGCTCAAATTGTGAAACGAATAATGAAGATATATGAGATAATTTCATCCTTGGAGCATTGGCTCAAATTGTGAAACGAATAATGAAGATATATGAGATAATTTCATCCTTGGAGCATTGGCTCAAATTGTGAAACGAATGATGAAGGAATATGAGACAATTACATCATTTGGAGCATTGGCTCAAGTAGTAGAATAAATCATGGAAATGAAAGTGAAAGAAGGAGGAAGAGTTATTGAAATGTACCCTTGCCGGGTCATCGTTCTATAGTTCCCTTGCCGGGATTTCTATTTTTACTCTGTTTATTTCCTTGCCCTTGTTTGTGATTGTTGTTTAGGTGGGGAAGAGTGTTAAAGCATGAAGGGGATGACGTGCCATGTTTTATATAGATTATGCATGAGGGGACATTCCGTGCCATGTTTTATATTGATTATGCACGAGGGGACATTCCGTGCCATGTTTTATATTGATTATGCACGAGGGGACATTATGTTCCGTGTTTTATATTATTATGCACGAGAGGACATTTCGTGCCATGTTTTATGATATTATTATGCACGAGGGGACATTCCGTGCCATGTTTTATGTTATTATTATGCACGAGGCGACCTGCCATGCCACATCTTACACTGTTTAATTTGTGTTGTCAATTCTCGTTATTCTTTTCAGATATTGTAGACTGTTGTTCTCATTTCTGTCATTTCAGTATTTGCTATCTCTTAACCCCAGCATGTTGTCCCCGTAATTGTATTCTTGTTTAGTTTCTGCTATACTATTGAACTGCACAGGTACATTTTGTTGTCGTGTATTAGCCTCGTCACTACTTCATCGAGGTTAGGCTCGGCACTTACTCAGTACATGGGGTCGGTTGTACTGATGCTACACCTACACTTCTTTATGTTGTGCAGATTATGCAGCCGGACCCGGAGGACATCATTAGTGGGAGTGTCTTCCAGCTTATCCTAGAGGCTTCAAGGTATACCAACTGGCGTTCGTGGGCCTTGGCGTCTCTTCCATCCCTTTGTATTCACTTCTGTCTTGTTTTTCCTCTAGTTTCCGAGACAACTATGTATTCTCTTTTCAGACTTGTACCTATCGCTCTTATAGACAGTTCATGAGTTTGTGACTCCAGGTTTTGGGAAAATTTGCGCGTTGTTGTATTGTGTTTTCCTTATTTAACTTGATACCATATTTATTTCCGCTGTTAAATTGTGAACCGTTTAGTTTATCTTGTTAAATTGATGTTAATATGCTAGTTTATCTATTCACACCGGCTTGTCTAGCGGGTTCAAAGTTTGACGCTACCACGGCCCGATGGTGGGATTTCGGGGCGTGACAAGTTGGTATCAGAGCGCTAGGTTACTTAGGTCTCACAACTGACAGACAACTTGGTAGA
Organism: Nicotiana paniculata; assembly: GCA_005239505.1. Taxonomy (NCBI): domain Eukaryota; kingdom Viridiplantae; phylum Streptophyta; class Magnoliopsida; order Solanales; family Solanaceae; genus Nicotiana; species Nicotiana paniculata. The sequence continues at coordinate 14,404 of ML347252.1, read as the reverse complement.
GTCTAAGGGATCGGTATGGAGACGTCTGTATTTATCCCCAGAGGCTGCGAAGTTAGGATGACTCCATATTTCTTTTCTTCTGTGTTGTGCGCTATGAATTCTGAGTACTGATTGAGTTTCTATTTTATTCTCTCGCAGATGGTGAGGACGCGTGCTTCCCTTGGTTCCCCCCAGCAGCCTAACACTCCTGCTACAGCTCCTACTCGGGGCCGAGGTCGAGATCGAGGACGAGCCCGTGCAAGAGGCCGAGGCTGGGGCCGGGGCCAGGGCCGGGCTCAGCCCAGACCAGTAGCCCAGTGGAGGACCCTTAGGTCGAGTCTGACGAGCAGGTCCTAGTTCTGGCAGTCCCAGTTGGACCATCTAAGGTCCCAGAGAGGTTCATAGCTACCCAGTGCTTCAGGACGCCCTTGCCCGTCTAGTCGGACTCATGAGTGTAGCACAGGCGGGTCTTCTTCCTACAGCACCAGCCGTCTCTTAGGCTGGGGGAGTTGCCCAGACTCATGCCGTCTGCGTGCCAGAGCATCTAGATCCACAGTTACAGACTCTGACACCTCAGCCAGTCGAAGTAGCTCAGCCGGGTATTACAACACCGGTAGCAGAGGGAGCAGCTATGTTAGCAGATGCTTTGTGGAGACTTGACAGGTTCACTAAGTTATTTACTGCTACTTTCACTGGTTCATCATCAGAAGACCTCCAAGATTATTTGGACAGCTTCCATAAAGTTCTTCGGAACATGGGCATAATGGAGTCAAAGGAGTTGACTTCGCTACTTCTCGGTAATCTGCCGCACCCAAGAGTTGGTGGAGAGACTATTGCCTACCAAGACCAGCTGGATCTACACCTTTGACATGGACTCAGTTCTCAAAGGTATTTTTGTGGAAGTTCCTTCCCATCACTCAGAGAGAGGACCTTCGAAGGCAGTTTGAGCATCTCCAACGGGGATCCATGTGTGTCACTCAGTACGAGACCAGGTTCATCGTTCTAGCCCGACATGCTCTTATGATACTTCCCACGGATCGAGAGAGAGTTTGAAGGTTTATTGAGGGATTGGCCCGGCCTATCAGAATTCAGATGGCTAGAGAGTCAGATACAAATATATCGTTCCAGGATGCGGCCAATGTGGCCAGGAGGATTGAGATGATTTTGTCACAGGGTGGTGGTCAGGGGGTTGACAAGAGGCCCTATCATTTCGTCCATTTCAGTGGAGCCTCATCTGGGGGCAGGGATCATTCAGGAAGAGGTCATCCTCCCAGAACTTTTCAGTCAGCTCTCTAGGTTTCCCATGGTACTTCAGGTGGTTGTGGTTGTCAGACGCGCTATTCCGATCAGCAGCCTTACAATGCGCCACCAGCACCTATCGGTGCACCACCGCTTCTGAATTTTGAGGGTGTTTATCAGGGTCGACAGGGCCAGTTCCAGAGTCAGCAGTTAGATCAGCAAAGGCCTTGTTATACTTGCGGTGGTTTGGGGCATATTTCAAGGTTTTTCCCCCGAGGTTCTGGTGGGTCTCAACATCAGGGTTCTCGTGCCATGGTACAGGCAACAAATGTTCCAGAGCCTGCCCAGCCAGCTAAAGGTGGGGGTAGAGGTGCTAGAGGTGGAGGTAGAGGTCATAGAGGTGGAGCTCAGGCCGCCAGAGTTGGAGGTCAGCCAGCAGCCAGCCGTCCCAGAGATATAGTTTAGGGTCGTGGGGCCCATCCCCGATGTTATGCTCTTCCAGCCAGGACAGAGGCTGAGTCTTAATATGTAGTCACTACAGGTACTATTCGGGTTTGTGACAGAGATGCTCCAGTGTTGTTTGATCCAGGGTCTACGTATTAGTATGTGTCCTCTTATTTTGCACCATACCTGGTCATGCCTAGTTATCCACTGAGTATTCATGTTTATGTTTCTACACCGGTGGGTGATTCTATCGTGGTCGATCGAGTCCATCGTTCTTGTGTTGTGGTGATTGGGGGTCTTGAGACCCGTGTTGATTTGTTGCTTTTAGGTATGGTCGACTTTGATGTTATATTGGGGATGAAATGGTTATTCCCATATCATGTTATCTTGGATTTCCATGCCAAGATGCTGACCTTAGCCTTACCGGATTCGCCCCGTTTGGAGTGGCAAGGAACTCCTGGTCATTCTACCAGCAGTGTTATTTCGTACGTGAATGCTCGGCGTATGGTCGAGAAGGGGTGTTTTTCTTATTTGGCTTAGGTGCGCAATTCTAGTGTTGAGGTTCCCTCTATTGATTCGGTACCCTGTGGTTCGTGAGTTTCCTGAGGTGTTCCCCTCAGACCTGCCGAGGATGCCACCCGACGGGGACAATGATTTCTGCATTGATCTGGCTCTAGGCACCCAACCCATTTCTATTCCGCCGTATCGCATGGCCCCGCCAGAGTTGAAAGAGTTGAAGGAAGTTGCAGGATTTGCTTGGGAAGGATTTCATTAGGCCTAACATTTCTCCTTGGGGTGCTCCAGTATTGTTTGTGAAGAAAAATGATGGTTCGATGAGGATGTGCATTGATTACCGGCAATTGAACAAGGTTACAGTCAAGAACAAGTATCCACTGTCGAGGATGATGATTTGTTCGGTCAGCTTCAGTGTGCCAGCATAGTTTCAAAGATAGACTTGAGATTTGGCTCATTCAGGATAGTCTTCATTGATGATATATTGATATACTCCCGCAGTCTGAAGGAGCACGAGCAGCATCTCAGAGTGGTTCTTCAAACTCTTAAGGATAGCCAGCTATATGCAATGTTTTCGAAGTGTGTGTTCTGGTTGAGTTCAGTTGCATTCATGGGTCACGTCGTATCAGCAGAGGGTATTCAGGTTGACTCAAAGAATATTGAGGCAGTCAAGAACTGGCCCAGACCAGGATCAGCTATAGAGATTCGGAGTTTCTTGGGATTGGCAGGCTATTATCGTCGGTTCGTGGAGGGGTTCTCATCTATTGTAGCCCCAATGACCAGGTTAACCCAGAAGAGTGCCCAGTTCAGATAGTCGGACGAGTGTGAGGCAAGCTTTCGGAGTCTCAAGGCAGCTCTAACAACGGCACCAGAATTGGTTTTTCCCACAGGTTCAGGGACTTATACAGTCTATTGCAATGCTTCCTGTATTGGTCTTGATGCAGTATTGATGCAGGATGGCAAGGTCATTGCTTATGCTTCGAGGTAGTTGATCATTTATGAGAAGAACTATCCAGTGCATGATTTGGATTTGGCAGCCATTGTCCACGCATTGAAGATTTGTAGGCACTATCTCTATGGCGTGGTATGTGAGGTGTTCACGGATCATAAAAGTATTCAGTCCATTTTCAAGCTAAATGAATTGAATTTGAGGCAGAGGAGATGGTTGGAGTTGTTGAAGGATTATGATATTACAATCTTATATCACCCAAGTAAGGCCAATGTGGTGGTCGATGCTTTGAGTAGGAAGTCAGCTAGCATAGGCAGTCTAGCTTTTATTCCGGTCATTCAGAGGCCACTTGCTTTGGATGTTCAGGCTTTGGCCAATCGATTTGTGAGGTTGGATATTTCTGAGCCTAGTCGAGTGTTAGCTTATACTGTCGCTCGTTCTTCATTATTGGAGCGTATCCGTGATCGGCAGTTTGATGATCCCCATTTGGGTGTCCTTAGAGACACGGTGCATCGCGGAGGTGCCAAGCATGTGACCTTAGATGAGGATGGTGTTTTGAGATTGTAGGGGAGAGCTTGTGTGCCCAATGTTGATGGGGTTCGAGAGTTGATTTTAGAGGAGGCCCATAGTTCCCAGTACTCTATTCATCTGGTCGCCGCAAAGATATATCAGGATTTGCGGCAACATTATTGGTGGCATAGAATGAAGAAAGATATCGTGGCATATGTGGCGCGATGTTTGAATTGTCAACAGGTTAAGTATGAGAATCAGAGGCCTGATGGTTTATTTTAGAAGATTGAGCTTCTCGAGTGGAAATGTGAGAGGATCACTATGTACTTCGTTACTAGACTTCCGTTGACCCGGAATAAGTTCGATGCAGTTTGGGTCATTGTTAATAAGCTGACCAAGTCAGCGCATTTCATTCCTGTGGCAGTCTCTTATTCATCCGAGAGGTTAGCTGAGATCTATATCCGAGAGATTGTTCGCCTTCATGGTGTGCCGGTATCTATCATTTCAGACTGGGGTGCGCAGTTTACCTCGCATTTATGGGAAGCAGTTCAGTGAGACTTAGGCACTCTGAAGGAGTTGAGCACATCACTTCATCCTCAGACGGATGGGCAGTCCGAGCGGACTATTCAGATATTGGAGGATAAGCTCCGGGCTTGTGTCATTGACTTTGGACGATCATGGGACCAGTTCTTGCCTTTAGCAGAGTTTGCCTACAACAACAGCTACCAGTCGAGTATCCAGATGGCTCCTTATGAGGCTTTATATGGTAGGCGTTTTCGATCTCCGGTTGGATGGTTTGAGCCGGGAGAGGCTCAGTTGTTGGGTACAGATTTGGTTCAGGAGGCCTTGGACAAGGTTAGGATCATTCAGGATAGGCTTCGTACAGCTCAGTCCAGGCAAAAGAGTTATGAAGATCGTAAGGTTCGAGATGTGGCTTTCATGGTTAGTCAGCGAGTATTGCTCGGAGTGTCGCCTATGAAGGGCATGATGAGATTTGGGAAGAAGGGCAAGCTCAGACCTAAATTCATTGGTCCGTATGAGATTTTTGATCGAGTGGGAGATGTGGCCTATAGACTTGCATTGCCACCTAGCTTATCAGTCGTACATCCAGTTTTTCATCTGTCCATGCTTCTGAGGTATCACGGTGATCCAGCCCACGTGTTAGATTTTAGAACTGTTTAGTTGGACAAGGACTTATCTTATGAGGAGGAGCCGGTAGCTATTCTAGACCGGCAGATTCGCCAGTTGAGATCCAAGAGTTTCCCTTTTGTTCGTGTTTAGTGGAGAGGTCAGCCTCCTGAGGCATCGACCTGGGAGTCCGAGTCTGATATGCGGAGCCGTTACCCTAATTTATTTCCCGACTCAGGTACTTCCTTCTTCTGTCTGTTTGAGGACAAACAATTGTTTTAGAGGTGGAGAATGTGACGACTCAAAGGGTCATCACCTATGTTATTACCCATTTCGTACTCCTGAGGCCTTGAAAACCTCATTTGTAGTTGCATCGATTTACGTGCACAGTCCGGGCGCGTAGCCGGACAGCTTAAATATGAAATTCTGTGAAAAATGCTAAGATTTGATATTAAAATGAATAAATTAGACTTCGGTCAACATTTAGGGTAAACGGACCCGGACCGGTGATTTGACGGTCCTTGAGGGTCTGTAGGAAATATGGGACTTGGGCGTATGCCCAGAATCGAATTCCGAGGTCCCAAGCCCAAGAAATGAATTTTTGAGTAAAATTATTTTGTGAAAATATTTAAGGAAATTGGAAATGAAATCTGATTAGAAAGTGATGGTATCGGCCCCGTATTTTGGTTCCGGCGCCCCGTACATGTATTATATATGGTTTAAGCACCTTCTGTAAAGTTTGGTTGAAATCACATTTCGTTTGACGTGTTTCGGACTTAAAATGAGAGATTTGATGTTTTATGAAATTTGATAGAATTCATGGATTTTGAGGCTTAATTCGACGTATATGATGTTGTTTTGGCAATTTGATCGCACATACAAGTTCGTAGGATGTTGTGTGGCTTATCTGTGAAATTTGGTATCATTCCGACTTGTATAGGTTAGTTCGGCACGTGGTTAGCAAATTTTAGAAACTTAAAATTCCTAAGTTTGGTTCTTGAGGTTTGGGGGTGTTATTTCGAGTTTTAGCGTTGTTTTGAGTGTTACGAAGTCTCCAGCAAGTCCGTATTATGATTTGGGACTCGTTGGTATATTTGGACTAGGGCTCGGGTGGGCCCAGGTGCCTTCCGCGCACCTAACATGGCTAAAAACCAGAAAACACAGCTGCTGGTGCAACTGCTCTTGTGTGACCGCATGTGCGGTTGCCCAACATCGCATGTGCAATCACCACTGGCCTGGCCAAATATCGCAGGTGCGGAGCGTTTATCGCAGGTGCGAGACCGCATGTGCGGTCTCCACTTCGCAGGTGTGATCCCAGACCCCCTAGCTCTATTCGGCATGTCCGAGACCGCATGTGCGGTCCCAAGAGCCGCAGGTGCGAGATCACTGTTCAAGCAGTGAGTTTTAAATGCGGGTTTTAAACCCATTTTTCTCATTTTCCATTTTCTTCCTTAGGCGATTTCCACCATTTTTAAGAGCTATCAACCAGGTCCTATAAGGTAAGTGAATTCCACTCGAAAATTTGTTTCATGCATGCAACCTAGCCTAATTAACTACATAAACTAGTGCAAAAATTCAAGAAAAAATTGGGTACTAACCTAAAACTTGTGATCACTTTAGATCTTTCTGTGAATTGGCCATGAAATGAAGTAAAAATCGTATATTAATGATCCTTATGCTTTGGGTGAGTAGTCCCTTCGAGAATTATAAGAATCGGAGCGAGCGGGCCCAGAGTCGAATTTTGATAATTTTGGAAGAATGCTAGGAAATGGATAATTAGGCCATGTATTTGAATCATTGAATCCTTATTGATATACTTGAGTTGATTATGTCTAGACAATACCATTCCGGAGTTGAATTCTAAAGGAAATGAGGTGTTAGAGGGTTGATTGCTATACTTTGGACCCGAGGTAATTGTTTGGTCTAACCTTAGCTTGAGGGAATAGGAATTGAGTATTATTTGCTATTTTCTAATTGTGAAATACGATGTATAGGCATGGTGACCAGTATCTATATTGTGAGTATTCTTACTTTGTTGTAATTTCTATGCCTAATTGATGATTTCTATATGTTGTAAAGGGCATGTGAAGGAAATCATAATCATTAAACATCTTTGGAGCATTGGATCAAATTAATATATGAGATAATTACATCTTTGGAGCATTGGCTCAATTTGTGAAACGAATAATGACGATATATGAGATAATTTCATCCTTGGAGCTTTAGCTCAAATTGTGAAACGAATGATGATGGAATATGAGATAATTACACCCTTGGAGCATTGGGTCAAAATGTGAAACGAATGATGAAGGAATATGTGATAATTACATCCTTTGGAGCAGTGGCTCAAGTAGTAGAATAAATCATGCAAATGAAAGTGAAAGAAAGAGAAAGAGTTATTGAAATGTACCCTTGCCGGGTCATCGTTGTGTAGTTCCCTTGCCGGGATTTAATTTTTTAATTGATGTTCCGTTGCCGGGATTTAATTGTTTAATTGATGTTCCCTTGCTGGGATTTCTATTTTTACTCTGTTTATTTCCTTGCCCTTGTTTGTGATTGCTATTTGGGTGAGGAAGAGTGTTAAAGCACGAAGGGTGATGCCATGCCATGTTTTATATTGATTATGCTCGAGAGGACATTCTGTGCCATGTTTTATATTGACTATGCATGAGGGAACATTCCGTGCCATGTTTTATATTGATTATGCATGAGGGAACATTCCGTGCCATATTTTATATTGATTATGCATGAGGGGACATTCTGTGCCGTGTTTTATATTATTATGCACGAGGGGACATTCTGTGCCATGTTTTATGATATTATTATGCACGAGGGGACATGCCGTGCCGCATCTTTCACTGTTTAATCCGTGTTGTCAATTCCCGTTATTATTTTCATATATTGTAGACTGTTGTTCTCGTTCTGTCATTTCAGTATTTGCTATCTCTTACCCCCAGCATGTTCTCCCCGTAATGGTATTCTTGTTTTGTTTCTGCTATACTATTGAACTGCACAGGTACATTTTGTTGTCGTGCCTTAGCCTCGTCACTACTTCGCCGAGGTTAGGCTCGCACTTACTCAGTACATGGGGTAGGTTGTACTGATGCTACACTTGCACTTCTTTATGTGGTGCAGATTATGCAGCCGGACCCGGAGGACATCATTAGTGGGAGTGTCTTCCAGCTTATCCTAGAGGCTTCAAGGTATACCCGCTGGCGTTCATGGGCCTTGACGTCTCTTCCATCCCATTTGTATTCACTTCTGTCTTGTTTTTCCTTTAGTTTCAGAGATAGCTATGTATTCTCTTTTCAGACTTGTATTTAACACTCTTATAGACAGTTCCTAAGTTTGTGACTCCAGGTTTTGGGAAAATTTGCGCGTTGTTGTATTGTGTTGTCATTATTTAACTTGAAACCATATTTATTTCCGCTGTTAAATTGTGAACCATTTAGTTTATCCTGTTAAATGGATGTTAATGTGCTAGTTTATATATTCACGCCGGCTTGTCTAGCGGGTTCAACGTTAGACGCCATCACGGCCCGATGGTGGGATTTCGGGGCTTGACATTACCCCTTTCATTTTAAGGCTATTTTATGATAAATTAAAGAGAGGAGAGAGAGGGTTCTAGAGAGAGACAGTTCCAACTTCATCAAATTTGATCCTTCATCACTACTCAGGACTAGAATTTATCAAGTAAGACACCATTTCTTTACTACAAGAGGTAAGCTTCCACCCCATCAACCTTAATTTCTAGATTTTTGTTAAAATGAAACATGGTTAGGTGCGTTCGAGAAGATAGGGGTAGGAGCCTTGCATGAATGTAACCAAATAGTCATAATCTAGTAAAAGGAAATGGGTTAGAGTAATCCTTCACTAAAAAGAGGCCATTTAATCCAAAGGAACACCTAGTGTTTGATAGAATGCTCAAGTGAGTCCAAGACATGATCATTATTCCTAATTCTAAGTTCAATTATGCCACATTTTGAACTAGATTGAAGGTGCTAGAAGGTCTGGTGAATTTTGGTTTAAAGGGAAAATTCTAATTCAAGATATGTATGGCTAACTTTAGTCTTTGTAGAGTCACCTTGTTTGTGTCCGATCACACGGTATGAAATTCTTGCTGGAGCATATGTGAATTGATTGTCCTGCTGTGTCGAGGTGTAAGATTTCATTCTCTGATTTTCTTAGTCAATTACCATGCTTATCCTACCATGTGTAAGGTTTGTTAAATGTTCGAATATGTCAATATGGCAGTATGTGCTACTAAATGAAAGAATGTTAACATAGTCTAATGTGGGAAGGTATCTAATGGCTAAGGGCCGAGTTTTGCAAAAGATAAAAAGAAAATGCGGATTGATTTAGTTGATTTAAATAAAGATCGAAACACCATATGTAAATTATTGTTTGGTAAGAATTATTATGACTTTACTTCATATAGTTGTTGGTTGATATGAACTTATGTTCTTGATGATGAAGATCCCTGTGATATAATTGTTTGTTATTGTTGCTATGAAATGTGAATGTACGGTGGGATCGGGTTGCGTGACGCAACACGAAGTAATAAGGGTGAAGTGCGATTGTACGGTGGGATCGGGTTGCGCGCTGCAACACGAAGTAATAAAGCTGGAGAGGTAATAAGGCTTAAATGTGAATGTACGGTAGGATCAGGTAACATGCCACAACAGGAATAATTACAATGAGTAACGATGGAAATCTTCATTTGTAACTATCAGTATATCTGTGTGGTACTTGTGTAGTTACCTTGACTGTCTTCCAATTGTGTACTGTTTGACTCTACATGGGAATAACTTTGTTCATACATACTAGTACTATTCAACGGTACTAACGTCCCTTTTGCCGGGGGCTACATCTTTTATATGGATGTAGGTGGTTCCACAACAGGTAGTTCAGACCGCCGATCGTGGTGTTTCCCCGTCATACTTTCAGCAGATCATGTGAGCCCCACTTCCTCTCGGGGCCATGTGTAGTCTATATCATTTCTTTTGTATATGTTATGTCTTTTAAGGTATAGCCGGGGCCTTGTTGCCGGCAAGTATTGTGTAAACCCTTAGTACTCTTAGAGGCTCCAAAGACATGATGTGGGTAGTACATATATGTATTTTGGGCAGTAAATGTGTTTACTAGTAATCGGTGTCCGATTCGGAATTATTGTATGTTTTGTCATTATCAAATGTTGAAATGATAAAGGATGAAATTAACTCAAGTAGTAGATTCATGTTTAAACTCTAAATTACTAATTTAGGTGGAGTAATGTATATTGTAAACACGGGGTAACACGTTGGGCAGGAAAGGTAATCCAGGTCCGCTTGACCGGGATCATCCGGTTGGGCGCCGGTCTCGTCCCTCAGTTTTGGGGCGTGACAATAAATACTGTCCAAAATATATATATACACACACAATCCACATTATGTCTACGGAGCCTCTAAGAGTACTCGGTGTTTACATAGATTTGCCGGCAACAAGGCCCCGACTATACCTTTATAGACATAACATATGCAAAAGAGAGGGAATGGGGCTCACCAGAACCGCTAAAGGGATGAAGAGGAGGCACCAATATCGGCGGTCGGAGATACCTTTCTATAGAACCTCCTTCATCCATATAAAAGATGTAGCGCCCCCGGCAAAAGGGACGTTAGTAGCATGAAATAGTACTAGTATGTATGTACAAACTTTACTCTAAGTAAAATAAAATTAATATTGCATAGAGATACAGAGAATCACAAATGAGGTTTCAACAGCTTCTTATTTCAATGGTTCCCCTGTTGCGGCGCCCAACCCGATCTCACTATATAATCACATTTCACCTATATTACTTCTCAACCTTATTTGTTCTGTTGCAGCGCACATCCTGATCCCACCGTACAATCACATTTCCCCCTTATTTTTTCTCAACCTTATTTCTTTTGTTGTGGCGCGCAACCCGATCCCACTGTACAATCACATTTTCCCCCTTATTTCTTCTCAACTTTATTTCTTATGTTGCGGCACGCAACCCGATCCCACCGTAAAATCACATTTGATAGCAACAACCACCAACAATTCAATCAAAAGGATTTTCGTCATCAAGAATATAAATTTATAACAACCAATAACCAAGAAAAATCAAGGGCACAATAATCCCTATCAAACAGTGAGTCACATACGGTATTGCCACGGTGATTTAGCTCAATTAAATAAATCTACAATTCCTTCCCATCATTTACTACACACCCTTCAGCAGTTAGATAAATTCAAAAATTGGGTTCATTATCATTCTTTTCATTCAGTAGCACATCCTTTCTTCCCAATATGATCAAGCATTTAATGAGTTTTGCATGTAATAGAGTAAGCATAAAGAATCACCTTTCACAATCTCACATAGCATGGTGGCATGAAAATAAACTAAGACAATCAGAGAACATAATATTACGCCTCAAAACTTTAGAACTATCATTTCACATATACATAAGCAAGGGACTCATACCGAATGCTCGGACACCAACAAGGTGACTTTACAAAGATTAAAATTAGCCATATATACCTCGAGTTGGAATTTCCCTTTAATTTGTATCCCAAATCGTCGGACCTTCTAACGCCTTCAATCTAATTTACAATGTGGCGCATTCAAACATAGAGTTAGGAACTTTGAACTCATTTTGGCATTTTATCAAATACTATGTGGTCCTTTAGATTAACTAGCCCTCTTTTAGTGAAAGGTTGCCCTAGCCTACTTCCCTTTGCGAGATTATAGTACATTATTTGCATGCATGCAAGGACTTAACTTTCCTCTTCAAGAACCAATCTATGTGTGTTCTATTCTAACCAAATCTAAGAATTTGGGAAAATGGGGTAAAAATTTACCTCTTATGGTGAAGAAGATGACGACTACTTGATCAATTCCAGGCGTGAGTAGAGATGGAGGACCAATTTGGGGAAGATTAGGACTTCTCTCACTAGAACCCACTCTCACTTCTCTCTATTTTGATAAGATTATCTTTCAAAATGACGGNTAAAAATGAAGGGGATGGGTGTTTTATTAAACTGGGGGTCGGGTTTTAAAATTAGAAATTAGAAGCCTCGAAGCAGGTATGCGGTCAAGAATGCGATCGCATTCCTGTTATGCGGTCCGCATACCTGTCGCATAAGTGGCCGTTAGCTGGGCCAAAAGGAGAAGCAGACTGTCCAGGTGTGCGACCACTATGTGGTCCGCATAGCTGTTATGCGATCGCATACTGCGTCGCATAACTCCCTCCGCAAAAATCAAAGTGCAAAAATGCGACAACTATGCTGCCTGCATTCGTGAAATGCGATCGCATTCTAGGCCACATAGCTTTCCTCAAAATGGACATCAAACTGTCCAAGTACGCGACCACTATGCGGTCCGCATACCTGATATGCGATCGCATAGTGGACGGCAGACCCGCGCAATTCTGGAAATTTTATCTTTTAAGTCCCGGGGTACTTTTTACTCCACAAAAGTCCATTTTAAGAATTTCTACATTTATAACAACATGGGGAACTATTCGGGCATTGTTTTTAGTTAAGATATTTTACGGGTCTTACATCCTGCCCCACTTAAAATCATTCGTCCTCGAATGAGGACCGGGGAATCACTTAGTTAAGACAACATAAAACATGCCAACCCCCAAATTTTGTTCTATCTCCGATACTTCCTGAAAATTTCGCCAGAGTTGCCATTGTAATTAGGCCTATCTGCCGATCATAGAGCCCCGGAGACACATTTTAACCAATTCCACACATTTTCAGTTACTCTATCAACTTGCACATAATCCCGTCATTTCAACAAATTGCATATAATTCAATTACTTCCACAAGCCACACATAATTTAGTTAACTCCACAAATTTGCACCTAATTCAACTATTAAAATGAGTTGCACATAATTCATCTATTACAATGAGTTGCACATGATCCAACTAATCACAACAACATATACATTTATGGCACAAAGTTTGAGAAGTCACAATAGTAGGGTAATTAGGGGAGTGGAGTGTTCTTGCAAAAAATTTGACACCAGTGTAATTGCTTAGAGATGACAACTTTCAAAATCACTACCCGACTTATTCAAACAAGTGGGGATATTTCTCTTTCATTTCATTTTCCGTTTCCCACGTGGCTTATTCGACTTGTTGACTCCTCCATAATACTTTGACCCAAACGACCTCTTTGTTTCTCAACATACGGACTTTCCTATCAAGAATAGCAACCAGAACCGCTTCATATGATAACTTTTACTTAATTTCAATGGTATCAATCGGCACGATGATAGATGGATCTCCAACTACCTTTTTCAGCATAGACACATGAAACACTAGGTGTACTAATGACATCTTAGGGGGCAACTCCAGCCTATATGTCACCTGCCCTATCCTCTGAGAATTTCTATATGGCGCAACATACCTTGGGCTTAATTTCCCTTTCTTCCCAAACTGCATCAGTCCTTTCATGGGAGACACCTTCAAGAATACCCAATCATCTACTTGGAACTTCAAATCTCTTCGACTAACGCCCGCATAGGATATCTAACGACTCTGAGCTGTCTTCATCCTCTCTTGAATGACTCTAACTTTTTCCATAGCTTGATGAACAAGATCCGGTCCTAGAAGTTCCTCCTCACTAACTTCAAACCATCCAATCGGAGGCCTATACCTCCTACCGTACAATGGCTCAAATGGGGCCATCTGAATACTAGCATGAAAGCTGTTGTGTTAAGAAAATTCTATAAGAGGAAAGTGATCATCCCAGCTGCCCTTGAAATCCAAAACACAAGCCCGTAACATATCTTCAAGCGTCAGAATAGTCCATTCTGCCTTACCGTCCGTCTGCGGGTGGAAAACTGTGCTGAGATTTACCTGCATACCCAAACTTTGCTGAAATTTCTTCCAAGAGTTAGCTGTGCACTGAGCCCCTTGATCCGAAGTAATAGATACTGGAGTACCATGAAGTCTGACTATTTCTTTGATATACAACTGAGAGTACTGTTCTGCAGTATCGGTAGACTTGACCGGCAAGAAATGCGCTGACTTCATGAGTCGATCCACTATTACCCAAATTGAGTCAAACTTGCGCTGAGTGCGGGGTAACCCTACCATGAAGTCAATATTGATCATCTCCCATTTCCACATTGGTATTTCCATAAGCTGTGTCAACCCACCGAGCCTTTGATGTTCGGCCTTCACTTGCTGACAATTTGGGCACTTAGTGATGTGTGGCTAGAATTCGTGATTTTAAGCATNCTTTAATGATAAAATACACGTCGTATGTGCTTAATAGGGTTTATTTTATGTGTAGGTGAATTGGAAATGGAAACGGGGCTAAACGGATGCAAATACGTCGAAGAATACGCGAGAGGGGACACCCGGGGGATAGCCAGGCGCCAAGCCAAACAGCCCGGGGCAGCCTGGCTTTACCCAGGCATTAGACCCAAAACGCCTGGGGGGACCAGGCGTTACCCCGGCCTTAGGGCTGTAACGCCTGGCCCAGCCTGGCTTTACCCAGGCTTTAGGGCTGTAACGCCTGGCCCAGCCTGGCTTTACCCAGGCTTTAGGGCTGAAACGCTTGGGCCCCTGGACAGCGAGAAACCGAGTTTTGACGGGTTTTAAGTGTTTCCAAGTTAGAATAG
>MDKI01149570.1:0-17527 GCA_005239505.1 Nicotiana paniculata | reverse complement strand
ATAATACCCCAGGATTATATTTTCAACGCCCGTTTAGTCTTCTACAAGACATAGTTGAGCGTGATCAGCACCTCACGTGAATTTGACTCTGCTTGTGTCTATGTCTGCCAATGATGGACCTGGTTCATTTCTGAGTTCCTTTGTCAATCTTCCAAAACTATTCAATTTCTTTGGCTAACAAATTCCCCCTTTTTAATGATGACAAACTTTGTGTGTCCACAAGCTTAGGACTGTATCCAGCTTAATCCAACATTGGCACATATAGAGTATTAAGCATTTATCACAAAAGAACCAGGGGCATTAGGTTATAAATATCATATGTTCAGAGCAGCACATCCATTCTCCCCCCTTTTGGCATCATCTAAACATTTCAAAAATTATGTTAATCTCAGACATTTAAGAATTACTCATGGCCACTTGGGCAACTGCAAGTGCAATCATGGATTAATCATCAATAATCAACCAAGAATTCAAACTATCAAAGAAATAAAAACACTGAATAAGAGAAAAAGCATCAGATTTCATTGATATAAAGTACGGTTCTTCCATAATCCATAAGATGAAATAAAAACGGTTAAAAACATGAGCAAAAAAAATAAGAAAAAATCCCGAGTCTGGGTCACTGATATTCTAGGCAGGGTAGGCAACTAAGGCTTGGAAGAGCTAGAGGCTGGGTTTTGGCTTGGAGAAGAGTCAAAATATCTTAAAGAATTCCCTCATTCTTCTCCCTTTCCTTTGTAAGCTCAGTTTTGAGAGAATCCCTCTCAAATTCAACCTCTGCTAATACGATTCTTCAGCCTTGCAATTTCAGAATCCTTCGCCCCACTCTCCTGCACTAGAGCTCTGACTTTGTTGTTTACAAGTGTCCTCTTCGATGAACCAGGTTCATTGGGGATGGAATTAACCTCATAATCACAAGCCAGAAGAGTATTGATTCCAAAGTGGTCCTTGCTTGTGCCCATCTCCGCCTTCTTCAGAGGCACCTCATAATGAGCAAGTACAGTAGTGAGAATGAATCCATATGGAATGAAATGGGCTATGGATCCATTTACAACTCTGTCCAAAATATGAATTATGAACCAAGGCCAGTTTATCTTCCTCTCACTATCCAGGCACTCCATCAAAACCAAATCCATGTAATTTGCAGTGTGCCTCCTTTCCTGTCGTGGCAACACACACTTGTTGACGAATTCAAAGATCAGCTTGTGAGGAGGCTTCATTTCACTCTTATAGAAAGCCTTGGGATCACTCTCTTCTTCAATTTCACATAAATTTCTTGTGATATCCAGGGCAGTTGGAAGAGAATTCAGACTTGGCCATTTCTGCCTAGTGTAGTCATAATAGCCTTCAGAGGGAATGCCAAGGATTTCACCCAATTCTTTGGAATCAAAAGAAATTTGGACCACCTTCAGCAGCTGGTGACCTGCCATCTTTGATCTCAGCATTTGCCATGAATTCCACTATTTCATTTCTGGCCAATCTCCCATCCAACTGAAGGAACATGTCCTTCCATCCTTGTATCTTAAGCTTCTCCAGCAGCAAAATCATTCCTTCTTCTTCCAAGTCCTTCAACAACCTTCCCTTTAGTATTGTTCGTTTACCAAACTTTGTCAAACTATCCTTCTCACCATCAGACTCAGCCGCCTCTTCATCACTCCAATCATCTTCTTCAGTGATTTGCACTTTATTGGGTTTCATTGCGGACCTGGTTCGCTTAGCCAAGATAGAGGGTTCAGCAGACTTAGTAGCAGATGAAGACTTCTTTGAATATGTCTTTGATTTCTTTGGCTTAGGGGTCTGAACCTCTACCTCTGCCACCTTTTCACTTTGATGGACCAGGTCCATCTTATCTACTTCAACAACCTCCACAGGCTCAACCACTTTTTCTTTTCCTTTCTCCAGCTTCTTCTTCTTACTCTCCGCTAAAGCTGTCTGCATCTCCTCCTCACTTTACTTTAGCTTGCTCCTTATAGTTCTTCCTCTTGGAAGAGGAATATCAGAACTCTCAGAAGGAGCAGATTTTCTTTTCTTATTTGCTCTTTCTATCCTAGAAGTTTGAGATTTAGGAGTTCTTTTCTTCTTTGGATTGTAACTATCGCCTAACTTTTTCAACAAATCCGCTAGGGTTTCCTCAGTAGATGAACCAGGTTCATCTGTGTGCTTTCCCATATTTACTAACCCTTTAGCGACTTCTCCTGATTCACTTCCCCCTGCCTTCTAGACACCTTCTTCCATTTTTTCTGGCTCAGCTCCACAAATAGACATTCTAATAGATTTAGAGGTGGGTGAAGAATCAGCCACATCTTTCCTTTTTCCCCTATCTTTACTCCTTACTCCCTCTCTCTCCTTTTCTTTTTCAGTTTTGTTTTTACCACCTCTCCTTTACTACAAAAATTCCACATCTATCATAGACCCAACCAGAATAAACCTAGTTTCTAAATTTTCAGCAATCTCATAAACACCCTCAGAAGTAGGTTTTAGTATAGAAGATACCTTTTCAGAATCGGAAGATCCTGTTCCTTCCCCCTCAGTTGTTGATTTAAAGGAATCGCTCGAATTTTGTGACTTTTGAGCCTAGCTTGCTTGAAGCTTGTCATTCAGTTTTCTTGCTAAAGCACCGTTGGCCACTATTTTCTAGCGAGCATCTTAAATCTCCTTTTTCTGGGTTCGGGGTTAAGACTAGGTTGGGGATGGATGGAGCTAGGTTGAGGAGGGGTGGAACTATATTGAGGGGTTGTAGAAGACGAAGATGGAGTAGGGGGTGGTGGAGTACCAAGATTGATCCAGGGATTAGACATAGTGGTTAGGTCTTAGTGATGAATGAAAAAAATTAAAATCAAAGGCAGAGAGAGATTAAAGGGTTTCGACGATTTTCAGAGATAATGAGAATTTTTAGAGATGATAATGAGGGATTTAAAAGAAGAAGTGTAATTAATATATAACGGCTGCTTTTTGGGGTCAATTAGAAGTGTAATTAGTCTGCAACTTTCAGTTTTGGAATGACAATTACACTTTCCCTAGGATCTAGGTGTTTTAATACGGTAGGATTCTTCAGTTGAGACGGAACTGGTTCAAATCTTCATAGGATAAACTTTGAAAGATTTTGGACTTGGGTAGACTTCTGCTCATGATTTAAATATTAGTATTTCAAAAATGTGCAGAGTGTAGAACACATACCTCGCCTTTCAGATGAACCAGCACTGATGAACCAGGTTCATCACTTAGGAATCCTCTTGATCATGTCTCAATTTTCAACAATAGAGAAAATTTCATTAGCAACCAATGAGTCATATCAAAACATGGCACAGGAGTATACTATTTACAGTATGAGACTGAGTAACAATTAATCTAATTATTTACACAAGTTTTAGATTTTCTAGCCAACAAAAAATTTCTTTTTTTTTTTCATTTTTTTCATGTACACTCTGAAATGGTTCAATTAGGTGATCTTTATCATCCCTAACTCTAACCCGTTCTTTTCAAAATGCTCTCTACTTAGTGCTTTTGTAAATATGTCAGCAATCTGTTTATCAGTAGCACAAAACTTTATGGTGACTTCTCATAATTGTCCCTTAAAAAATGATGTCTAACATCTATATGATTTGTTCTTATATGAGGAAC
This sequence comes from Nicotiana paniculata, assembly GCA_005239505.1. Classification (NCBI taxonomy): domain Eukaryota; kingdom Viridiplantae; phylum Streptophyta; class Magnoliopsida; order Solanales; family Solanaceae; genus Nicotiana; species Nicotiana paniculata. The sequence goes on along the minus strand of MDKI01149570.1, from coordinate 13,906 downwards.
GAGGTTCTTTGTCATACTGATAGCACTAGTGTTATCACAAAAGATAGGGATACATCCAACATCGATTCCAAAATCCATCAATTGTTACTTAATCCACAATAGTTGAGCACAACATGAGGCTGCAACCACATACTCAGCTTCAGCAGTAGATAGGGCCACGAAATTCTGCTTTTTAGTGGCCCAAGTCACAAGGCATGAACCAAGAAAGTGTGCCATACCTGAGGTGCTCTTTCTATCCACTAGAAAACATGCATAGTCATCATCAGCATATCCTACAAGATTAAAGTTACTACCTTTTGGATACCAAAGACAGAGATCAGTGGTGCCTTTTAGGTATCTCAAGATTCTCTTTACAGCAGTTAAGTGGGATTCCTTTGGATTAGCCTGAAATCTTGCACAAAGTCCTACACTGAAAACAATGTCAGGGCTACTAGCAGTGAGATACAACAATGAACCAATCATTCCCCTATACAACTTTTGATCAACAGATGAACCAGGTTCATCTATATCCAATTTTGTGGATGTTGCAATAGGAGTGTCAATTTATTTGGAATCTTTCATTTTAAATCTTTTAAGCAATTCTTTTACATACTTTTGCTGATGGATCATAGTCCATTTGAATTTTGTTTAATTTGTAAGCCTAAATAGAAATTAAGCTCACCCATCATGCTCATTTCAAATTCACTCCCCATTAGTTTAGCAAATTCTTTACTTATCTTATCAGTAGTTGCTCCAAAAATTATGTCATCCACATATCTTAACTACCAAGAGGTCTTTACCTTTTTCTTTTAATAACAAAGTACTATCAATTTTACCTCTCTTGTAGCCATGCTCAAGAAAGAACTTTGATAGCCTTTCATACCATGCTCTAGGAGCTTGCTTGAGTCCATACAGTGCTATGTCAAGTTTGTACACATGATCATGATTCTCCTTGTTCTCAAACCCCGGAGGTTTCTTGACAAATACTTCTTCCTTTAGATAGCCATTTAGGAAGGCACTCTTGACATCCATCTGGTGAAGCGTGAATTCCATGAATGCAGCAAAGGCTATGAGGAGTCTTATAGCTTCCAGCCTTGCCACTGAAACAAAGGTTTCATCATAGTCTATGCCTTCCTCCTGACTATATCCTTGAACCACCAATATTGCCTTATTCCTAGTAATTTTTCCATCTTCATCAAGTTTGTTTCTGAAGACCCACTTAGTGCCAATTACTTATCTATCCAAGGGTCTTGGTACGAGATGCCACACTTGACTCCTTTCAAATTGGTTGAGTTCATCTTGAATTGCATTTACCCAGTCTGCATCGTGCAAAGCCTCAGCAACATTTTTAGGTTCAATAAGAGATCAAAAGCACCAAAAGCACAAAGATTCTTTAAAGAAGATCTGATTTTAATTCCAGAGGTTGGATCAGTGATGATGTTCTTAATAGGATGAGAACTTTGATGTCTGTAAGGTTTCACAACCAACTGGTTACTCCTTGATGTTCTTTCAATGCTTTGTTATTGTGGAACAGGTTCAGACACAGGTTCCAACAAAGTTTGGGAATTATTTTGTTCTATTCCCCCTGTCATGTTTCCCGGGATGGATGAACCTGTTACATCACATGTTCCTTCCTCCAGTGCTGCTTCAGTCTGGGCTGTGATCTCATGTGAGTTTCTAGCTAGCCCAATTGCTTCATCATCTTGTTCCTGTCTCTTAGAAAGAATGCTAGTTTCATCAAAACCACATGTACACTTTCTTCAACACACATAGTTCTTTTGTTATAAACTTTATAAGCTTTACTATGTGAAGAATATCCAAGAATAATCCCTCATCAATTCTGGGATCAAACATACCTAGGGAGTCTTTATCATTGTTGTGCACAAAGAACTTGCAACTGAATGCCCTAAGGTGGGATATATTTGGATTTCTCCCTTTAAGTAACTCATAGGGAGTCTTCTCTACAAGAGGTATTTTCATGCACCTATTTATGATATAGCATGCAATATTTACAGCTTCTACCCAGAATCTATAGGGTATTTTACTAGAAAGAAGCATAGTCCTACCATATCTTCAAGTGTCCCATTCTTTATTTCAACCACTCCATTTTATTGTGGAGTTCTAGGAGCAGAAAAATTATGATTTATGCCATGCTTATCATAAAATTCAGCAAATTTAGCATTTTCAAATTCAGTTCCATGATCAGAACTAATTTATGCAAGTTGATTTCCCAATTGTTTCTGAGTTTTTCTAACAAAAGAAGTGAACATTTCAAATGCTTCATCTTTAGATGTTAGAAACAAAGTCCCAATAAATCTAGAATATTCATCAACAAGCACCATCACATATCACTTACCACCTCTACTTAATGTTCTTATTGGACCACAAAGATCCATATGAACCAGTTCCATCGTTCTCGTGGTACTTACCACTTTCTTGCTTTTAAAAGAGGATCTTACCTGCTTCCCCCTTGCACAAGCCTCACAAACTTTGTCTTCCTTGAACTTAATGTTAGGAAATCCTATCACTAAATTCTTGGAGACTAATTTGTTGAGTTGACTTGGACTTGCATGTCCAAGTCTCTTATGCCAAATGAGGGGATCACTGTCCAACACACTTAAGTAGGTTAGTTAATTTTCTGAAAGTGTGGACAAATCTATAATGTATATATTGTTCACTCTTTTTCCCTGAAAAATAATCTTGTTAATGGTAAGATTTATCACAAAATATTTTGTAGAGGTGAATGCTACCAGGTTACCTCTATCACACATCTGTGACACACTGATTAGGCTATATTTCAGGCCATCTATCAAGTAAGACATTCTTAATGGAATGAGTGTCATTCTTACCTACCTTACCAACCCCAATGATTTTACCTTTCTTTCCATTTCCAAATGAGACATTTCCTCCTTTGAGGTCCTCAAGTGAAAGGAACTGGTCCTTGTTGCCAGTCATGTGCTTTGATAAGCCACTATCCATGTACCATATTTGACTGCTCCACTTCACTTGAACTTCAGATTCCTCATGAGATTCCTCATCTGATTCGCCAATTGCCATAAGTGATTGTTCATCTCCATCTTAATCATCTGATTCCTCATCTGAACTTTCTCCCCAAGCAACAACCATAGCCTTTATTGATCCTTTGTTCTTCTTGGGATGAACCTATTCCTTTTTCCGGTTCCTTCATTCAGATCTTTCCTTCTCCATTCAATTTCCCATTGAGGGCAGTTCTTGATGTGATGATCAGTCTTCCCACACTTGTAGCAACCCTCATTTGTCATTTTTTCAGGTACCCTTGTCTTGTTGTAATTTCCACCTCTTGAGGAACCTTTTCCTCCCATGAGGTATTTCTTGAAATCTTTGGTGACCATAGCCATTTCATCTTCCTCCAGATCAAATCCTTCAGTGATTCTGAGTGTCCGACTTCTTTCCTTTTTGGGTGCATCCATCTTCATGGTCTGCCTTCTAAGTTCGCAGACAGTGAGATTTCCAATCAGCTCATCCAGTTTAAGAGTTGCAATGTTATTAGATTCCTGAATAACAGTGATATTGCTTTCCCAAGAAACTGGCAAAACCCTTATCAGAATACTTTTCAACTTTGTCTTCTTCAAGAAGAGTCCTTCCAAGATACTTTAGTTCATTATTCAGTGTGGTGAACCTTTTATTGTCATGCCCCAAATCGAGGGATGAGACCGGCACCTAACCGGGTGAACCGGTCAAGCAGACCTGGATTTCCCTTCTTACCCAACGCGTTTCCCCCGTATATACAATGCACCGTATTTCATGTTAAATAACAACTTAGGATTTAAGGGTGGATTACAACTTAAGTTCGTTTCTCTTTTAGCATTTCAACAATTGGTTCCCAAAACATACATAATACATACATAGATTTCAAATATGGACCACGATTCTGAATACGTACAGTTACTACCCAAAATACACATATACACCCACATCATGTCTATGGAGCCTCTATGATTACTAGGAGTTTATACAATACTTGCCGGTAACAAGGCCCCAGCTATACCTTACAATACATAACAGATTCAAAAGAGATGGCATGAATTACACACGGCCCCGGGAGGAAGTGAGGCTCACCAGTACTGCTGAAAGAGGAAAAGGAGGCACCACTAACGGCAAACTGAGCTACCTGATATGGAACCACCTACATCCATATAAAAGATGTAGCGCCCCCGGCAAAAGAGACGTTAGTACCATTGAATAGTACTAGTATGTATGAGCAAACTTACTCAAAGTAAAATTAAGAGATGCACAAATAGAAAGCAGTTAAAGGAACCAACACATAGTACATAGTGATATAGAAAACAAGTACAACTGAGAGCCTCACAGATTCTCGTTTCATCACAATCACATTTCCTTTTACACTCCACCTATTTTACCTCTCCACCCTTATTACTACGTGTTGCGGCATGCAACCCGATCCCACCTTACATTTCTGTTGCGGCGTGCAACCCGATCCCACCGGACCATCACATTTCATGGCAAACAATAACAACCCAGAATTCAATCACAGCGTTTCATATCATCAAGAGTACAATTTCATAACACCCAACCAATCATGTGTTCACAATAGTCTTAATCATCCATTAATTCAACCGCAAAGAATCTCATAAACAAGAATGTAAATTTATTACAACCAACAATCCATATGAAGTTAAGCCACAGTAAACCTTGCCAACAATGAGTCATACACGATATTTCCATGGTCATTTAGTTCAACTCACAATTCCCCTTCATCACTTGAACAAGTCCCTTATCACTTAGATACATTTACACATTTGAGTTTTTTATCATTCTTTCATACCAACATACTCAAGCATTTAACAAACCTTGCACATGTTAGAGTAATCACATAGAAGTCACCTTTCACAATTTCAATTTTCACGATAGTCGACTAAGACAAATCAGAGAATGCAATCTCACACCTCAGCACAACCGGGCAATCAATTCACATATACTCAGCAAGAAACTCATACCGAATGTTGGGACACCAACAAGGTGACTCTAGAAGATTAAAAGTTAGCCATACATACCTCGAGTCGTCCCCTTTATAATTTCTATCACAATTCACCGGACCGTCTAGCACCGTCAGTATATTCCACAATGTGACATATTTCACTTAGAATTAGGAATCTTGTACCCAATGAGAATTTTATCAAATACTATATGACCCCTTAGACTACTAGCCCCATTTTGAGATTAATTACCCAAACTTGTTTTTCCTTTTACTAGATTACGGGGTTTAACTCACATGCATTGAAGATTTCACTTCTTATTTTCAAGAACCAACCTATGTGTGTTTCATTCTTACACAAAATCTGAGAAATTGGGGAAATAGGGTGAAGACTTACCTCTTTGAGTGAAGAAGATGACAATAACTCGATAATTTCCGGCTTGAGGGATTTTGGAAAATCAAATTGGATGATGTTGAAACCTTCTCTCTCAAGAACTCTCTTCTTCTCTCTCTATTTTTGGTCAGAAAATTGTTAAAAATGAAGGGAAGGGGTATTTTATAAAACAGGGGGTCGGCCCTTAAATTTAGAAAATAGGAGCCCCGACACAGAGATGCGGTCAGGAATGCGATCGCATTCCTGCTATGTGGTCCGCATTCTTGTCGCATAGTTGGCCTTCAAATGGGCCAAAATGGGAACCACACTGCCAGGTATGCGACCACTATGCGGTCCGCATACCTGTTATGCGATCGCATAGTGCGTCGCATAATCTCTCTCGCAAAAACTATGGGGCAAGAATGCGACAACTATGCGGCCCGCATTCGTGAAATGTGATCGCATTCTAGGCCACATAATTGTCCTCAAAATGGACAGGAAACTATCCAGGTATGCGACCACATACCTGTTATGCGATCGCATACTGCGTTGCATAACGCGCAATTTCTGGAAAATTTAATCTTTCAAGATCTGGGATACTTTTTACTCAAAATAGGACCGTTTTAAGAATTTCTACAGTTATAACAGCACAGGGACCTACTCGAGCATTATTTTAGACATAGAAATTTTACTGGTCTTTACATCCTCCCCCACTTAAAATCATTCGTCCTTGAATGAGGATCGGGAAATCATTTGGTTTTGAAAACACAATATGCCAACCCCCAATTTTTACTAACTCTGTTATTTTCTGAAAATTTTGCCAGAGTTTCCTCTGTAATTAGGCTTATCCTCTGATAATTCTTCATTAACCTCAATAGTCTCGACTGGCACGATGGCTGATGGATCTCCAACCACTTTCTTCAACATAGACACATGGAACACCGGGTGCACTAATGACATTTCAGGGGGCAATTCCAGCCTATAAGCCACTTGTCATATCCTTTGAGCAATCCAATATGGCCCGACATACGTAGGGCTCGATTTTCCTATTTCCCAAACCGCATTACTCCCTTCATGGGAGACACCTTCAAGAATACCCAATCATCTACTTGCAACTCCAAATCTCTATGACGAACGTCCGCATAGGATTTCTGGCGACTCTGAGAAGTCTTCATCCTTTTCTGAATGACTTTAACTTTTTCCATAGCTTGGTGCACAAGATCTGGTCCTAGCAATTCTGCCTTACCAACCTCAAACCATCCGATCGGAGATCTACCTCTCCTTCCGTACAATGCCTCAAATGGGGCCATCTGAATACTAGCATGGAAACTGTTATTATAAGCAAATTCTATAAGCGGCAAGTGTTCATCCCAGCTACCCTTGAAATCTAATACACAAGACCGCAACATATCTTCAAGCGTCTGAATAGTCCGCTTTACCTGCCCATCAGTTTGTGGATGGAATGATGTGCTGAGATTTACCCGAGTACCCAAATCTTGCTGAAATTTCTTCCAAAAGTTAGCTGTGAACTGAGCCCCTTGATCCGAGATAATAGAAACTGGAGTGCCATGGAGCCTGACTATTTCTTTGATATACAACTGAGCGTATTGTTCTGCAGTATCGGTGGACTTGACTGGCAAGAAATGCGCTGATTTTGTGAGTCGGTCCACTATCACCCAAATCGAGTCGAACCTACATGGAGTGCGAGGTAACCCCACCACAAAATCCATATTGATCATCTCTCATTTCCACGTCGGTGTTTCCATAAGCTCATCAATCCACCCGGCCTCTGATGCTCGACCTTCACTTGCTGACAAGTCGGACACCTAGCCACAAAGTCCGCCACACCCCTCTTCATACCATTCCACCAATAAATCTCTTTGAAATCATGATACATCTTCGTAGAACCTGGGTGTACTGAATACCTGGAATTGTGAGCCTCTACCATCACTCTTTCCCGGAGATCATCCACATCTGGAATACATAGCCTCTCTTAACACCGCAGGACACCGTCATTATTGCCGAGTGAGAATGTTGAAGTCTTGTAATTCAAAATTTCTTCCCTAAATTGTGCCAAAGCCGGATCCATGAATTGCTTTCCCTTGACTTTTGCTACAAGCGAAGATTCTACTCCATTACGCACCACGACATCCCCTTCATGTGAGGTCGAAAGACAGACCCCAGACTAGCCAACTGATAAACTTCCCAAGCCAAAAGCCTCTGACCTGCTTCCAAATGTGCCAAGCTACCCATGGATTTCCATCTAAGAGCGTCGGCTACCACATTCTCCTTCCCCGGATGGTACAAAATATTCATATCATAGTCTTTGTGCAACTCTAGCCACCCCTGCTGCCTTAAGTTCAACTCCTTCTGCTTGAATAAATACTGAAGACTCTTGTGGTCTGTGAACACATCCACATGGACCCCATAAAGATAATGCCGCCAGATTTTTAATGCAAACACAACCGTGCGAGCTCCAAATCATGCGTCGGATAATTCTTCTCGTGATTCTTGAGCTGCCTTGAAGCATACGTTATAACTTTACCACATTGCATCAACACACACCCCAAACCAACCCTTGAAGCATCACAATAAACCAAAAATCCCTCTGAACCTTCTGGCAAGGTCAATATTGGTGCCGAAGTCAATCTCGACTTTAATTCCTGAAAGCTCTTTTCACATGCATCGGACCACTGAAACTAAACTGCTTTCTGCGTCAGCTTAGTCAATGGGAGGCGAGGGTAGACAATCCCTCCACGAACCTCCCATAAAACCCATCTAGACCCAAGAAACTATGAATATTTGTCGGGGTTGTTGGCCTAGGCCAATCCTTCACCGCTGCAATCTTTTGGGGATCAACCCGAATCCCCTCCATGGAAACAACATGGCCCAAAAAGGTGACTGATTCTAGCCAAAACTCACATTTTGAAAACATTGTATACAATTGGTGCTGATGAAGAGTCTGCAGAACTGCCCTGAGGTGATTAGCATGATCTTCCTGACTCCGTGAATAAACAAGAATATCGTTAATGAAGACAATCACAAAGGAGTCGAGAAACGATTTGAAAACCCGATTCATAAGATCCATAAAAGTTGTTGGGGTGTTGGTTAGCCCAAAAGACATTACCAGAAATTCAAAGTGCCCATATCGAGTCCTGAAACCAGTCTTAGGAATATCCTGCTCCCTGATTTTTAACTGATGATACCCGGACCGCAAATCAATCTTTGAGATGAACTTAGCATCTTGCAACTGTTCGAACAAATCATCTATCCGAGTCAGTGGGTATTTATTCTTGATGGTGACCTTGTTGAGCTACCAATAATCAATACACATCCGAAGCGACCCATCCTTCTTTCTGACAAAAAGAACCGGTGCGCCCCAAGGCGACACACTTGGCCGAATGAAGCCTTTATCTAATAGATCTTTCAACTGTTCCTTTAACTCTCTCAATTCTGTTGGCGCCATTCGTTAAGGTGGAATAGACATTGGCTGCGTATCTGGCAATACATCAATCCCAAAATCGATCTCTCTATCTGCTGGAATCTCAGGAAGCTCGTTCGAAAATACTTCAAGAAATTCATTCACAACAGACACAGATTCGGGAGCAGGCACCTCTGAAGTGGTGTCAGCAACCCGGACCAAATGATAGATGCACCCTTTCCTGATCGTTTTTTAGGCCTTAAGGTAGGAAATGAGTCTACCTCTTGGCACAACATTATTCCCCTCCCATAATATAACTGATTCATTAGGAAACTCAAGCCTCACAATACTAGTTTGGCAGTCGAGTTTAGCAAAGCACGAATAGAGACAATTCATCCCTATAATTACATCAAAATCTACCATTTCTAACTCAATAAGATCGTCCGTGGCATCCCAACCACGCACCGTGACAGTGCAATTTCTATAGACTCGCACGGTCGTAATGGAATCACTAACCAGAGTCGACACAGAGAACGACTCGTGAAGTTGTTCAGGTTCTCTCCCAAAACTTGAAGCAATAAATGGAGTAACATATGACAAAGAAGACCCAAGATCAATAAGAGCACAAACATCATGTGAATGAACAACCAGAATACCTGTGAAAACATCTGGAGAAGCCTCAGCGCTCTGGCGACCACTCAAAGCATAAAACCGGTTGGGTCCCCCTTGACCCCGCGCTCTACCCCTAGCTGCTCCGCGCCCTGCTGGTGCTGGAGGGCGTGCTGAGGATGTAGCGGTTGATGAACTGGAGGGCTAAGTAGCACTCCTACCTGTTCCCTGACTGGCGCACGACAATCTCGCTGAACATGGCCCCTCACTCCGCATCTATAGCATACAGGAATATCCAAGTAACAAGGCGCAGTATGAAATCTCCCACATGTAGGGCATGTGACCCTCCGCTTCTGCTGGAACCTCCCACCTGAACGACCCGACTGATGGAACCTCCTGCTATCTAAACCGGGTCCAAAACGACCTCCCTTCTGATAATTGTGCCCTGATAGCGGCGCACTGGCTGAGGACTAAGCATATGACTGAGATGGCCCTGATGATCCTCTCCCCAATGGCTGATCTCACACCTCCAACTGAAATCCCAGGGTTTCCCGCTGACTGGGCCCTACTACTAATCTCCCTTTCCATTCTTATCTTCAACTTCCGACCCTCTGTGGCCTGGGCGAATCCCATTATCTTCCCATAATTCCTATTCGAATGCAAGGCAGCTGTAGCAGCTTCATTAACAACAAAGGGACCAAGGCCCTGAACAAACCGTCGAACTCTGGCCTCCATAGTCGGCATCATGTGAACAACATATTTGACAAGCGCACAAACTCCATACGATACTCCCACACACTCATGTTGCCCTGCTTAAGGACCTCGAACTCCACAGCACAGGCCGCCATAGTCTCGGCAGGAAATATCCATGAAGGCATCAACAAACTCATCCCACTTTGCCGGAGGGCTCCCCTCTCCATGGGAACTCTCCCATATTTCTAACCACGAATATGCCGCTACCTTCAGACGATAGGAAGCCAACTCAACCCCCTCTGTCTCAGTATCCCTCATAACTCGGAGGGTCTTGTACATCTCATCAATAAACTCCTGAGGGTCAGCCTCTGGGTCGGTGCCTGTGAAATCTGGAGGGGCTAACCGCAGAAACTGGTTGACCCTGGAACCTGAAGAATCCCCTTGCTCGCTAGAGGGTGCAGGGGCAGCATATGATCTTTGGGCCTGGGAGGCTACTAACTGGGTTAACATCTGAATAGCTCCCCTGAGGTCCCCATCAGAAACACTGGGGCCAGAAGCTGGGACTGAATAAGGATCAGGAACATTAGCGGGAGGGACTATAACACTCTCCGCTGGAGCAGGAATAGGAATATCCTGGCCTGGGATGGAAGAGTCAGGCAGATTCAGGGTCGGGGAATCACTATCACCCACACCATCAGATAATGAATTCGCGGCCACTCCTGGGGTGGCATTGGCCTCTAGGCCGATCGATCTCTCTTCTTGGGTACCATTTACTGAAAATCAGAACAAAGCACGAGTTAGGGATAGAAAACCTCACCTTCCACCACATCGCACGATATAGAATAGCAATAAAAGGGTACTTTCCTAAGTGTCCATGCAGCCCCCTAATTATAGATGTGGTCGACAACAACCGATAAGAAGGGCTCTACTAGACACGGCTCTGAGACATCCTAGGACACTTTTAAAACCTTAGGCTCTGATACCAAATTTGTCACGCCCCAAACCGAGGGATGAGACCCGCACCTAACCGTGTGAACCCGGTCAAGAGGACCTGGATTGCCTTTCCTACCCAACGCGTTTCCCCCGTATATACAATGCACCGTATTCCATATGAAATAACAACTTAGGATTTAAGGATGGATTTACAACTTAAGTTCGTTTCTCTTTTAGCATTTCAACAACTGGTTCCCAAAACATACACAATACATACATAGATTTCAAATACAGACAACGATTCCGAATACATACAGTTACTACCCAAAATACATATATACACCTACATCATGTCTACGGACCTCTACGATTACTAAGAGTTTATACAATACTTGCCGGCAACAAGGCCTCGGCTATACCTTACAATACATAATAGATTCAAAAGAGACGGCATGAATTACACACACACCCGGGAGGAAGTAGGGTTCACCAGTACAGCTGAAAGATGAAGATGAGGCACCACTAACGGCAAACTGAGCTACCTGATATGGAACCACCTACATCCATATAAAAGATGTAGCGCCCCCGGCAAAAGGGACGTTAGTACCATTGAATAGTACTAGTATGTATGAGCAAACTTTACTCAAAGTAAAATCAAGAGATGCACAAATAGAAAGCAGTTAAAGGAACCAACACATAGTACACAGTGATACAGAAAACAAGTACAATTGAGAGCCTCACAGATTCTTGTTTCATCACAATCATATTTCCTTTTACACTCCACCCTTGTTACCTCTCCACCCTTATTACTACGTGTTGCGGCATGCAACCCGATCCCACCTTACATTTCTGTTGCGGCGTGCAACCCGATCCCACCGTACAGTTTACACTCCACCCTTGTTACTTCTTGTTGCGGCGTGCAACCCGATCCCGCCGGACCATCACATTTCATGGCAAACAATAACAACCCAGAATTCAATCACAGCGTTTCATATCATCAAGAGTACAATTTCATGACACCCAACCAATCATGTGTTCACAATAGTCTTTATCATCCATTAATTCAACCACAAAGATGCTCATAAACAAGAATGTAAATTCATTACAACCAACAATCCATAAGCAATTAAGCCACAGTAAACCTTGCCAACAATGAGTCATACACGATATTTCCATGGTCATTTAATTCAATTCACAATTCCCCTTCATCACTTGTTACATATCCCTTATCACTTAGATACATTTATACATTTGAGTTTGTTATCATTCTTTCATACAAACATACTCAAGCATTTAACAAACCTTGCACATGTTAGAGTAATCACATAGAAGTCACCTTTCACAATTTCAATTTTCAGGATAGTCGACTAAGAGAAATCAGAGAATGCAATCTCACACCTCAGCACAACTGGGCAATCAATTCACATATACTCAGCAAGAAACTCATACCGAATGTTGGGACACCAACAAGGTGACTCTACAAAGGTTAAAGTTAGCCATACATACCTCGAGTCTCCCCTTTTTAATTTCTATCACAATTCACCGGACCGTCTAGCACCGTCAATCTATTCCACAATGTGACATATTTCACTTAGAATTAGGAATCTTGCACCCAATTGAGCATTTTATCAAACACTATGTGACCCCTTAGACTACTATCCCCATTTTGAGATAAACTTTTTTTCCCTTTACTAGATTACGGAGTTTAACTCACATGCATGGAAGATTTCACTTGTTATTTTCAAGAACCAACCTATGTATGTTTCATTCTTACACAAAATCTGAGAAATTGGGGAAATAGGGTGAAGACTTACCTCTTTGAGTGAAGAAGATGACAATAACTCGATAATTTCCGGCTTGAGGGATTTTGGAAAATCAAATTGGATGATGTTGAAACCTTCTCTCTCAAGAACTCTCTTATTCTCTCTGTATTTTCTGTCAGAAAATCGTTAAAAATGAAGGGAAGAGGTGTTTTCTAAAACAGGGGGTCGGCTCTTAAATTTAGAAAATAGGAGCCCCGATACAGAGATGCGGTCAGGGATGCGATCGCATTCCTGCTATGTGGTCCGCATTCCTGTCGCATAGTTGGCCTTCAAATGCGCCAAAATGGAAACCACACTGCCCAGGTATGCAACCACTATGAGGTCTGCATACCTATTATGCGATCGCATAATGCGTCGCATAATCTCCCTCGCAAAAGCCATGGGGAAAGAATGCGACAACTATGCGGCCCGCATTCGTGAAATGCGATTGCATTCTAGGCCGCATAGCTGTCCTCAAAATGGACAGAAAATTGTCCAGGTATGCGGCCACTATGTGGTCCGCATACCTGTTATGCGATCGCATAGTGCGTCGCATAAAGCGCAATTTCTGGAAAATTTAATCTTTCAAGATCTGGGATACTTTTTACTCAAAATAGGACCATTTTAAGAATTTCTACAGTTATAACAGCACAGGGACCTACTCGGGCATTATTTTAGACATAGAAATTTTACGGGTCTTTACATGTATACATATCTTGAATGGTATCTCCTTCCTTCATAGAGAAATTCTCATACTGAGAATATAGTATAGTACCTCTGGACCTCTTCACTTGAGTCGTTCCTTCATGAGCCATTTACAAAGTATCCCAAATTTCTTTAGTAGTGGTACAACTTTGAATTCTGTTGTACTCGTCTGGACCAATTCCACACACAATCCACTTCTTGGCCTTAGCATTCTTCTCCCACTTTCTCAAATCCTCAGCAGTGGAGTCAGCTCTTGTCTTTGGCACATCTACTCCTTCAGTATTCTTCTTCATGGTGGACAAAGGACCACCCGTAACAATGTCCCATAGCTCGAAGCCTTCTCCGATTATATTGTCTCTCATCATGTTCTTCCACCAGGAGTAGTACTGGCCATTGAAGAGTGGAGGCCTAGCAGT
>MDKI01137643.1:0-10216 GCA_005239505.1 Nicotiana paniculata | reverse complement strand
GAGTTTTAGATGTTAAATGTGATGATTTATATTAATTTGAAGTGTTTTTATATGTAGGAATGAATCGGGATCAACTGGGTGCGAAACACGCGAAATTAGAACCAAAACAGACGAACCGGGATTTTGCGATTTTGGGCGCCACAGGCGGGGCTGGGCGCCACCTGTGGCGCTGGAGGCAGAATGTTTATTGGGGCAGCTCCCAGCCAGGGCGCCAGTGACGTGATTTTTTCCTATTTTGCCCGGGACACGATTATTTCGGCCCTAAACCTACCCAACACGTATAAAAGCAAGTCTAAGCTTATTTTTGAGGGGTTGGACACCACTTTGGGGGAAAAACACACATAGGATCATTAGGAAGCGAAGGATTCTCAGTTTTCTTCATCTTTTTCTAGTATTTATAATTAATTCAACACTTATGCAATTATTTGATTTAGCATGAGTGGCTAAACACCCATTGTTCTGGGGTTGTGGTTTAGCTATGAATATTGTTATTCGACATTAACTTAACCTTGATTATAGTTCACTCAATATATGGTTGTTTCTTCAATTCTGTGTTTAATTGCTTAATTGTCTGGCCAGCAGTTAGGTTATATATACTATCTATGCTATGCATGGGAAAGCCGTGTACAGATTAGAGAAGTTTGAAGAGAGCGCGATCTTAACCCTTCAGGGGAGCGGATTTGTGGTTAGGATAGGAATATACCTAGTCACTGTGCTTAATTAAATATCTTAATCTTAGTGTGTTCTGATAGATTAATTTCATAGGAATATAGACGTTAATCTATTGAGAATAGGCGAGTAGTGCTTCGGGAGTAAGCTATGAGAGCATTTATCGATTAATTAGCAACCATGAGTGAATTATATGAAAGGGAGAGTTAATTAGAATGCAATACGAGTGGTGAATTGATCACAACCCTGGAATATTTGTCTCTATTGAATACACAACAATACTGTCGTTAATTAATAATTAGTTAACTCTTAGAATCGTAGTATAGCATAGTCACATTATAAGATTTTTATTTTGGCTTGATTAAATAACAATTATAGTGAATTAGTGAGTAGTCTACACAAGTCTCTGTGGGTTCGACATTCGATTTATCATTATATTAATTGTACGACCACGTATACTTGCGTGTGCGTTTGGTATTCTAAACATTCAAAATCTTAAATATTTTAATAAAGATGCCTCCGGAAAAAAATGGCTCTAATAAGAATCGTTTCCACTCCCAAAAACCTGACCCAAACCTCAACATCCTCGAACATTCTAACCAATTCGCAGCCCTGCAAATTCAGCCCCTAGTAAATTCCAAAATCACCTCTGGATCTCCAAGAGACTCCAGTGAGGACCAATACATGGAATCCGAGTTGGATCCTCTCTCCGATAGCTTTTGCCACGTGGCTGATGTCCCTACTCAATCATTACCTACTACCCCTCATTAATAAACCATGCCTAAATCATTCTATCTCTACTAATCCTATTCCTAATCCTCCAACCCAACATGAAGCTCCTCTTGGAAATATCACCACAAGCCAGTTGCATGCAGCAACAGTGGACAACCAGACCCTCCCCCCTCTATCCTCCTCACATTGTCGAAAGCCTCTGCATGCAAAAGCCAAATGTCCACCAAAAATCTTCTACAATCTCCTAATATACCTCCTGAATATTTTGATAACTCTACTACGCCTTCTCAAATGATTTGCATGCCCACAGAGGCTATAAGTATACACTTACCTATGCATTCTACTACCCATCTTCCCTATCAACGTAAAACTCCTATCAACCAGTATAATAACCATGCCAATAGTTCCTCTATCTCTCAGAAGGCGACTGAGACTCATCCAAACTTTACACAACCAACATCAAACATCCATGAACAACATCCCTCTTCCAATACCCAACCCCTCTCATTATTACACATCTCCACCACCCCCTCAGAATCACCAGCCAGTCTCTTGGTTGGAGATAGACCTCATGGGCCATGCGATCTCCTTCAACATGATGACCAATGGCAAAGAGACTGTCATGTCATTCAAAATCCTCAGTACCTAGCACA
Organism: Nicotiana paniculata; assembly: GCA_005239505.1. Lineage (NCBI taxonomy): Eukaryota > Viridiplantae > Streptophyta > Magnoliopsida > Solanales > Solanaceae > Nicotiana > Nicotiana paniculata. The sequence continues at coordinate 8,162 of MDKI01137643.1, read as the reverse complement.
ACTGGTATCCGAGGGGATGCATCTGGCGATGAACTTCTACGTGAATCAAACTTGGCTCAGTCAAATATTGCACCTACTAGCTCTAAATCTCAACCCCACCTTAATCCAAGAAATGCAGACTCATTGGAACCTTCCTCCCCACAATGAACCTCCAACAATACCACTAGCACTACTCAACCTCCCATTCTTCCCACCAGAGGAGCAATCCACTACCAACCCAATATTCATGCCCTGGGAAATTCAACCTCACCACAACCAGTCCCCACCTCAGGAAGATGCTTCAGTTTCCATGTAAGAAAATATCCCTCCAAACAATCCCATCCCAGTACAGAATCAGGAAGTCGAGAGAGAGGAACTAGACCTCCATCGACACGAGCTACCAGTAGAATTTGCAAGTATAGGAGAGGTAAAAGTGCTCCTATTCAGGGAACAGCAGGACAAGAAATGCATCTTCAGCTGTCCAATGGCACTGTACAAGTGCTCCATGGACATACATCCCCCCCAGGACCTAACGGTCGGCAAACATGCTGTAATCCTAGTGCCATGCCTGAGGAGAACCCCACCCCTCTCACCAGAGAAGGGGAGGAATGTGACCAGCCATCCAACGCCACAAATGAATAAGCCTGCTCGTATTATTCTGTGGAACGTGAGAGGAGAAAACAATGATACCTTTCGTAGGAACTTTAGGAATTTAGTAGACACTCACAGACCTTTCATGGTAACATTGCTAGAAACTAGAATGTCCTCGCATGCTTCTCTCCTGAACGACCATGATTTCACCCACATGATTGAAGTTCCTGTGGAGGGGCAAGCAGAAGGTATGGTTATCCTTTGGAACTCCAATACTGTCAATGTGCATAGCTTTAATAGAAGGGACCAAGTTATCCATGCTATGATTGAGGTAAAAGCTACTAAAATAACTTGGCTCTTTAACTCTATTTATGCTAGTACTTTTGTTATTAATAGAAATAATCTATGGAACCACCTAAAAGATATGTCTACTATTCACAAAGGCCCCTGGTTAATTGGTGGAGGTTTTAACGACGTCCTTATGGACAATGATAAGTTAGGTAGCCGAACTATAAACCCTAGAAGATCATCACTCCTTTGGAAATACATTAGCCATTGTAATCTCATTGATCTTGGTTACAAGGTCTGTAAGTTCACATGGTCAAATCACAGGAAAAGATCTAGGGGCTTGATCATGGAATGTTTGGATCGAATTTTTGTTAATGATAATTGGTTAAATATTTTCCCTACTTCTTTTGTTAACCATCTTCCTAAAACCTATTCTGACCATAATCCCCTTCTCTTAACCCTCTCCAGCATTAATCTTAATAATGGCCCTAGACCTTTTCGACTTGAATCCTTTTGGTGCAACCACCCCGACTTCATTAACATTATCAACTCCAGTTGGTCAAACAACTTAATTATTGCCTCATGTAACTTTCAAAAGAACATATTGGAATGGAAGAATTCTACTTTTGGAGACATTCTCAAAAAGAAAAGGACTATTCTAGCTAGATTAAGTGGTATCTAAGCCTCTAGTCACTATCACACTAGCACCTTTCTTCAGAACTTAGAAAAAAACCTCAAAATGGATTATAATGGCATTTTAAAAATGGAAGAGGGTTACTGGAAAATTAGATCTAGGGTTGTTTGGATAAATGACGGTGATACCAACACTAAATTCTTCCACATCAGCGCCTCAAACCGAAAATGTCAAAACCAAATAGTCTTCTTTAAAGACGATCATGGGAATTGTTTCGACAATCCAGAAGCTATTTTTAAGCATACTACCTCTTTTATTCAAAATCTTTTCACTACGTCTATGACTTCCACAAACTGGAAACTCATCAAGACTAACCCCACCAATTTCTCCAACCTTAACCTTTCCTTATTAGATAAACCTCTACTAAATATTGAAACCACAAATGCACTCTATTCATTCAAACCCTTCAAAGCCCCTGGACCGGATGGTTTACATCCATTCTTTTTTCAAAAATACTGGCATTTAGTTGGATCCTCAGTAATTTCTTGTTGCCATAAGGTTTTTAAGATTGCTCTATTCCACACTCCCTAAATAATACTTATATCTGTCTCATTCCAAAATTCTCTAATGCCAATAATCTTAAGAACTTCCGGCCTATAGGACTTTGCAATACCATCTATAAAATCATTATCAAGATAATTGCCAATCAAATAAGACCCTTCCTATCAACCCTCATTAGCCCTTATCAAGCTAGCTTCATGAAAAATCATAGGGCAAGTGATAATGCTACCATTATCCAAGAGGTTATTCACTCTATCAATAAAAAAAAGGTAATATTGGCAACATGGTCATTAAGATTGACCTTGAAAATGCATTTGACAGAATCGAATGGTCTTTTGTTTATAAAACGCTTCATTACTTTAAATTTCCTCCTAATATTACCACACTCATTATGTCTTGCATCACCACTAGCCAAATTTCTATCCTAATTAATGGGCAGAAAATAAATTATTTTTGCCCCAGTAGAGTAATCTGCCAGGGGGATCCCATGTCTCCCTATATATTCATTCTCTACATGAAAATGCTCTCACGTTGCATTAATAACTTAGTCGATACCCACCTTTGGGACCCCATTAAGATAACCCCTCATGGTCCTTTTATCTCCCATCTTTTTTTTGCAGATGACTTAACCCTAATGGGTAAAGTCACTAGGCGAAATTGTTCCACTATCCTTAACTGTCTCACTAATTTCTGCAATCTCTCGGTCAAAAAAATCAACTATACAAAATCTAGGGTATACTTCTCTACTAACTGCTCCAAAAAAGATATTCCTTTTACCTCAACTTACCTATGCATCAAAAGCACCACAACATTTGGAAAATATCTAGGATTCCCTATTCACAACCACCATCCCAAAAATAGGGACTTTTACTTCATTTTAGATACATTACAATCTAAGCTAGCCAGCTGGAAAATAAATTTTTTAAATATTGATGGGCGCACCACCCTCACTAAATCTACCTTAGCCAGCATTCCTAATTACATCATGCAAATCACCTTGTTACCTAGCAAAATCACTGTGCTTATTGATAGAATCATTAGAAACTTCATTTGGGGCACGACTGACACTAAAAAGAACTACACCTCTTAAATTGGAACACTATTACCTGTGACAAATCAATCGAGGGATTGGGTATTAAGTAAGCCCGTGCTAAGAACAAAACTCTTCTTACAAGTCTAGCTTGGAGATTTTTAAATAAACCAACATCCCCGTGGGCAAATATGCTTATTAATAAATATATCAACAAAAATCCTAAACACCCATCCTTCATTTGGAAAAGTCTCAAAATTGGATGGGCTATTTGTACAAAAGGAATAGCCTGGTCTATTGGTCCCAACTCCAACATAGACATTTGGAACAATAGCTGGATTCCTAACTGCCCACCTCTTCATCAAATCCTTATAGGACTTTTAAATGAAGGTGATCTCCTCCTTACTCCAAAGGATCTCTACCTAAATAACTCTTGGGCCCTTAATAAAATACCCTTTTAGCATCTCCACCTCTATAGTCAACAAGATTAATTCCATCATAATCCCTCAAAGAAATCTCCATGATAAAATGTATTGGAGTCGAACTACCAATGGAATCTTCTCCACTAAATCTTGTTACAACCTCCTCAATGATCCTTAAGGCCAGGCCTAGCCTGGCTTTATCCAGGTGTTAGAGACATAACGCCAGGCCTGTCCTATCTTTATCCAGGCGTTTGGGCCATAAAGCCACGTCCTTGGTCTGGTCCAATTCGAGTTTTGAAGATTTTAAGTGTTTCCCGGTTTGAATAGAAGTCTCCTACACGTTTAGGGTTTGTACCAAAAATATAAATAGACCCAAAAACACAACTCAGAAGGAAGAGACTCCATTAGAGACAAGAGACGCCTATGGAATACTACTCAGAGAAGCAAAACATTGATTTTTACAGCTTTTATTCATTACTTTGTAGTTTAATTATGCAAGTTATTTTGGGTTCGATTGTTATGAGAATGAGTAGCTAATTTCTTTAATCTAGGGTTTTGGTGGAACCCGTTGGGGGATGAACTTATTGTGATATTAATATAGCTTTGATTGGTTGATTAAACTCTATTTGTTCAACTACGTTCTTGTTGTAGTTGATTGAAGGGCCCTCAATTAGCTGTTCCTATTTATTATGTATCTACTTGAGATAGAGTGCATATTTAGGTAGTTGTTTGAACAACATCACTCCCGGAGTATAGACGAAAGTCATAACCGAGGGTTTAGAAGTTGGATTAGAAATAACGATACTTCGGGTGCAATCTAAAGTGAACTGTAATGCAATCTAGCTAGCGTAACTTGAGAGAGTGCGTCTAGTAAATTATCATAATTACTTGAGAGAGATTTATGGTAGATAGAGTGTTCATGATTGATAGAGACAACTAATCAAATTATAAGAAGTATCCGAGAAGGAAGTTCACCGACGGGAGAAACCATAACCTTAGACCTTTATTATAATTGTTTACATCATATTGTTAATTAATCGTTAGTTTATTACTCTTGTCAGTAGAAATAGTGAAAAATCAACAATTGGTATTCAAAAGTCTTGAGAAAATTGATTAAGTAAAAGTTTCGTATTCTAACGACTTGCTTGATACATTAATTCCCTGTGGGATCGACTCTGGGCTTAATATCTCGGATTATATTTGCAACGCCCGCTTAGTCTTTTATTAGACATAGTTGAGCGTGATAAAGTTTTGGCGCCGTTGCCAGGGACTTAACAGTGTTATCAATTGAGTTGGAAGAAATACAAAATTCTGAAATATAGTCAATTTTCTTCAAAATTTCATTTATACATTGAAAGTTTAACTTTTGCTAACGTGTTGCAGGTGCATGCCTAGAAACTCATCGAGAACTGGTGAAGTAGTAGAAGCCTTATCATACCCCGAGAAAGTTTTCAAGGCCCTAAATCGGACCAACCGGAAAAGCAAACAACAACCACCAATGGAACAAATTGAACCCGACATGGAAGATCCAAACAACAGGAACAATAATGGGGATGATGTGGTAGACCCAGTCGCTCAAATAGGGGCAGAGGCTCCTTTATATGACTGGGCACAACCCACAGCTGAGAATTTGGCCACCGCGATACTAGTCCCTCAGATACAGGCCGAGTCCTTCCAAATAACAAATAATATGCTGCACCTATTGAAAAACAAGGGACTATTCTCAGGGTCATACATCGAAGACCCCCAACAGCATTTGAAAAACTTCCTGTCAATTTGCAAAACACAGAGGCAGCCAAACGTCACCCAGGAGGCAATAAAATTATTGTTGTTTCCTTTCTCAGTGACTGGAGCTGCACAGACTTGGATAAACTCACTCCCTATAAATTCCATTACCACATCGGAGGAGTTAGTTAAGCAATTCGTGAACAAGTTTCATCCACCTAACAAGACTGCCCAACAAATCGATGAAATCTTGAGCTTCAGACAGAAACCAGTTGAAACATTGCAAGAGACATGGGAACGATTTAAGGGGATGCTGGTTATCTGTCCACATCATGGTATTCCAGAGCAGATGTTGGGGCAGCATTTTTATATGGGTTTGGCTGATACTGTTAAAGCAAATGTTGATGCTTCGGCTGGTGGAGCATTCTTGAGCAAAACGTGGAGAGAAAGTCAAATCTTACTTGATAAAATGGCACAGAATTCAGGATGGACAACAAGGAATGCACCCATTACTCCTGTAGTTCACTCAGTGCCATTCGATCCATCTAATACTATTGCAGAGAACGTGGCCACCTTGATAACACAGATGAGTATACTTACTAAGAAGGTGGAGGAATCAGGACAAAAGCAGCAGGTACACATCGTAGACAGAACCAATGGGGGCTTATGCACATCTTGCATTAGTCAACCACTTGGTAATCACTGGAATGCAGAATGTCATCACCCTCCTTATCCAGAAAATATGAATTATGTGTCGAATTATGGAAGCCAGAGACAAGGGGGGTAAAACTGGGTCAGCAAGTTCAACCATATAGACCACCCCACCAACAACAGAACAGTGGAAATATGGGTTTCAGGGGACAACAAGGTAATGCATCACCATATCAGAGGCCATAAGGTTATAACCATCAGAATCAAGAACAAGCATACTACCCTCCTCAGCATCAACAGGGGGGAAAGCAATAAGATGGGTTTTCCAGGTTAGAAGCTATGATGCAACAGGTTATTGGGTCAAATGCCAAAATCAGTGAGAGAGTAGATGTACATGATGCAGCTATTAAAAATATTAAAGTACAGTTGGGCCAGATATCTATGGCAGTGAAAAGTCGTCCTCCTGGAACTTTACCTTCAGATACTCAGGTAAATCTTATGGACCAGGACCCAAGGCAGCTGATGGCAGTGACTCTCCGCAGTGGCAGAGACTTAAAATTGGAACTGAAGAGAGCTCGTGAAAGCAGGCAGGCTAAGACACTGGTACCCAAGCCGATTGAACTTGATGATTCAACAAATTTGACCAAGGTAACAGTGCAACCTACTGAAGGAGAACCCAGTGCACAGAGTGAGACTGAAAAAGAAGCGGAGATAGACTAGGAGCCGGTAGTTGAGGTGGTGGCTGAGAAAGAAAAGTCCCAAATCACTGGGAAAAAGAGACCGCCAGCTCCATTGCCTCAGAGGCTGGCCAAATACCAAAAGGATGAACAGTACGAAAAGTTCTTGGACATGCTAAAGCAGATACAGGTAAATATCCCATTGATTGATGCGCTGAAGGAAATGCCTGATTACGCTAAAATGATGAAGGACTTGATGTCCAAAAAAGTTGGCTTCCAAGATCTGGCTACTGTCACACTTACTCAGACTTGTAGTGCGGTGGTGACGCGTCCTATTGCTGATAAGTTGTCTGATCCAGGGAGTTTTACAATTCCTTGTACCATTGGCAACTTAGCTTTTGCCGAAGCTCTATGTGACTTAGGAGCCAACATTAATCTAATGCCGCTGGCCATATATAAAAGACTGGGGGATTGGTAGAGCCAGGCCCACCTCCATGCTGCTGCAACTTGCTGATAGGACGGTGAAGAGATCGTCGGGTATTCTGGACGATGTGTTAGTACAAGTGAAAAAATTTGTGTTCCCTGCGGACTTTGTGATCCCAGACTGCCGAGTAGATGAGGAAATTCCCATAATCTTAGGAAAGCCATTTTTGGCCACAGGCAGAGCCCTTATCGATTGTGAGACTGGTGAACTGAAGATGAGGCTCAATGATGAAGAAATCATGTTCAACGTGCAGAAGTCTATGAGGAGACCAAGTGAGTTCGCCAACTGCTCTCTTATTGATGCTGTGAATGTGATCCCAGAAAAAGATGATGCGTCCCTGATTGTGGGGGACCCTTTGACTGAAGGTTTGAAGAATCTAGATGATATGAACGGTGAAGAACTGGCAGATTAGGTGTTAGCATTTGATGAAAAAGGGGTATGGCCAAAGGTTCTCGAGTTTGAGTCACTATACATAGAGGAAAGAGAGAGCCCACCGGCCAGGTCATCTGTTGAAGAACCACCCAGGTTGGAACTAAAATCAGAGGATATCGATGTGGTAGAAAAGATACTAGAGTTAACCAAGGACATTGATGATACATATTTTGTTGAATCTAGTGTCATTAGTGTTGAGGATATTGGTACACACTCCAACCACTTTTTCACATTGTGTTTGGATGATGATATGAAAATAGAGTCACCCGAACCACCTGAGGAGTTAAGGGATAAAGCACAAGATGCCTACATTCTGGAATTCTTCTTGCCAGAAAGTCGAGAGTACACATCCCATATAAAGGCCAAGAAGCGCATATTACTACATTGTTTTATTGGGCCAGGAAGATTTGTTCCACCACCCCAGGAGCATGATCATAGAGCAGATTCAAAACTTGGGATCCAATTCATAAGTTCAAAGTGGAGGCATAAAGTGATTCAAGCGGTTGCTCGAAGGAGCATGGAAAGTAAAACTAATGGAAAGGATGGAGAGGCTACTTGGATCAGGGAGTTTCTTTTTTTAGTAAGTTTTTTCTTTTTGGTAGAACAAAACAGAGAAAAAGAAAAAAAAATTAGAAATATGTGGACTCTTCCCGACAATGGATCTCTTAGACAGTTCTCTTGAGGGAAG
>ML347250.1:0-36193 GCA_005239505.1 Nicotiana paniculata | reverse complement strand
GAATCACATCCAGTTGTCGCATTTTCCTGTGTCCACGTGACTGGCTGAGTTGTCAAAAGCTGGTTTATGTGTGAAACTCTCTTTTACCAATATAGATAGTCCCCCCACTTACCATATATTTAACGATTAATATTTGGTAAGTGGATATTCATTTATGGCAGGAATATTTTGCCGCCGCTTTTCCTTGAATCATTGTATCCTTCTCTACACCATAAGCGTCGTTTGTCACTTCCATTTAATGCTCATACCACGTGTCCTTTTCGGATTGGATCTGCATTTACTCAGCATCTTTTAGGGCTTTTTGCGGCTGTGCCAGTCCCGAAGTGACATCTTCAATTATGACTTTTCATCATTATTTTCCTTTTTCTTCATGCTTGGGTTGTCTTCAAGTATAAATACATGTTTTTGTTTTCTTTGCTTCCACGAAACACTTTTCTAACTTTGTATTTTGTAAAGAACTTTCTTCTTTGCCTTTGTAAACATGTCTTCTTCAAACCAACCTCAAAGAGTAATAGATATTGAAAGTTTAGCGCCATCTTCTGCTCCGACTAGGAGTCGGAGGGGTGGCACACTTAGAAGTCTAGGATCCACTCCTTCGAGGGGCTTTTCTTCTTCTCAGATAGTTCCTCCTCCTTCCACTAGATCTCTAGTTTCTCCGAGATTTAGGGTTTCTCGGTCTTTGTCTAGAGGTAGAGGCGAACGCCTTCGTGAACCTGGAGTCGATTAAATTGTCCCTGCTAAGTTTGTTTTTGCTAGGTATAGTCAAGTTCTTGTAGATCAATCTTCTTCTCTTGATAGTGTCGAAAGATATCTGACCCTTATAACTGAGGGTCAGATTTCCCTTGTTCGTAGGGAGTTCTTTTGGAAGTCTGACTTTCCTGTCTATAATCCGAATAATAATCAAAGAATAACGTCTTACAAGAAGGGATATTCTTTTGTTTATACGTATCCTTTCACTTTAGGGTTTAGACCCCCCATTGACCTAGTTATAATTGAGTTTTGCCCTTTTTTCAATATCTGCTTTGGACAAGTTGGCCCGCTTGTGTGGTGAGTTGTCGCATGCCTTAGGAGTTTGGCTTCTTTAGCCTCGGTTCCTTTTACCTTCAACCATATTATTCACCTCTACTCTCCTACCTTATTTCGTGAAGGGGTTTTTACTCTGACTGCTAGAAGCAAAAGAGTGTTGGTAACCCCTGGAGATGATAAGGATAGGGGTTGGTACCTCCGGTATGTTGTTGTACCCACTGTTGGTTTAGTGGGGGAAGAAAATCTTCCCTTCCCTGAGAAGTGGAATCGCGCACGTGAGTATGCTTTAGCTCATATTTACTTTTTCTTGTTTTTGACTTGAGATGTTTTATTAACACCGTATCTGTTTTTTCTTCTTCTCTTAGCAATCATGAATACTTTTGAGAATGTCTCCGGTATTCGTGATTGGGTAGAAAAATTGTTATCTGTTGCGCCTTCAGAAGAAAGATCTTGGAAGTACCTCGCTGGGAGGTATGGTTGGCAAGTAAAGACCCATGGTAAGTGAAGATCTTGTTCTTGATTCTTTCCTTACTCGAGTCTTTTTTTTTTGTCGTTTAACTTTTTCCCTTTTTAATAGGGTTCTCTGCTCGTGGGGTGTCTGCTTCATCTATCCCGAAGATGTCCTTGGCTCAAGCCCAAGAAATTATTGTTGGTTCATCTTCCATGAAGAGGAAGATTAGTGAGTCTCGTTCCGTAGAAGAAGAAGAAGAGGGTGCTTTAGTGCACATGCCACAGAGAAGGCGAATGGTTTTAGATGATGAGCTTACAACCTTAACCTTGCCTTCCGTGTCTGTGATTAAGCCCCCTGACCTTGATGATGTTTCACATTCCCTTCTCTGTGGCATGGGGGTGTTGATCTTGCTCCTGACGACGTCCCTTTGGCTGCTGTCTTTCCTGCTTCTTTGAGAGAAGCTGTTTCGTCTGTTCCTTTGGCTGTCTCAACTTCTGCTGTTGCTTTGACTTTAACTTCTTCAACCCTTCAACTTTCCGTGCCTGCTTCTTTTCCCGTGGCTTCTCCAGCTCCTCAACCTTCCATGCCTGTTGTTGTTCCATCTCTGCCTGCTTCCATGCCTTCCGTTAGGGAAGTAGGGTCTTCCAGCAGAGAGATGCGGCAGGTGGTAATAGAAGTTCCAGATAAGGGGAATCTTTTCAAGAAAACAGGTGAGCCCGAAGTGTGGCTCAAGCCTTTGATAGGTCCCTCTGAGAAAGCAAAGCTAGCCAGCCACGGTGCTCTTACATGGGCCAATGAGGTCGTGCATACTTCTTTGAAGGTATGATGCAAGTTATCCTCTTTCACTCTCGTATATGAAATTTACCATATCTGACTGGTTTATTTCTTGTAGATTAACCTTATAGGCATGGAGCTTATGAAGAGGATTTCAAACACGGACCAAGAGACAAAAGAGTTGCAGGCCGATGTTGATAATTGGAGAGCACAGTATGATAGCCTAAGGATTGACATGGATGCTTTAGAAGAGGAAAAGAGTACCTTGAAGCGGCAGATGAGACTCATGGCAGCAGAACTGGCAGTGGAGAGGGCTTCTTGCAGTCGGGCTGATAAAGATAAGAGTGTTCTGGAGTCTTTATTCACGGAGCAGTTGTCCCGTGCCTCAGAGGAGATTAGAGACTTGAAGAACTTGTTGGGGCAGAAGGAGGAATACTTAGGCGAGCTCGTGCAATCACTCACTCGTACTCAAGAAGACCTTCGTAGGGCTTTAGACAAAGCTCAAACTTTAGAGGAGTCGATTGTTCCATTAAGGGTTACCCATGAAGCTACGGAAGCGGAGACGGATTGAGAGCTGAGCTTGAAGTATGGGCAAATGATTATGAAGATCTGGAAGAGGTGGCTGCTGTCGATGTGAGTTGGGCGTATATGAATTCTCTCCTTGACACATTGATGGAAATGAATCAAGAGGGTTTTGACCTTAGTGCTGAAATAGCCAAACCTAAGGAAGCCATGGAGAAGGCTCAACAAGGTCATAACCTCTCTTCACCTGATGGTGAGATTTCAGCCGCTCATGCCTCTTCATCTCCAGTTGCTCTCGCTCTTTCTTCCACTGAAGTCAACCCCTCTCTTGGAAAGATTAGTTGGTTTATCCCTTTTTTTCTTTTTCTTTGTATCAATTGGTGGTTACCCCCAGTCCAATCGGGGGTAAATTTGGATTTCCTTTAAGTCCCCAAATGACAACTTAGGGGCACCACAATGTATATAAAAATTTTATACGACTAGGTATAAGTTAATACTTAGTTTTAGCCGTTTTAATATATAAATATTAGTTCGACTTTTGTTGAGTTTCTATTTCACTCTTTAAGTCTTTTGCATGCTTCATTTTTCGAGGTTTTAGTTTTACCTTCGAGTTTTGCATGTGGAATGCTTTAGACTACTCGTACCTTTTTTATAATAGGCACGATGTCATATTAAATATGTGCCTTTTTGTAATAGGCATAGTTTATGGAAGAGGGCCCTTTATAATTGACATGAAGAAGACGTCTCAACTTCATGATAATGCAATAGAGTGATAGGAATTTTACACATGTTTAAGAATGTTTCCAAGGAAAGTTTTTTGTTTGAACTTGCATGACATTTTACATGTGTTTGGATATCGTCTAAAACTCATGTTTGCAACTGTTTTTGTTTAACAGATTTGATATACTCTTGTATTTCATAACTGTTTTTCATAGGTAACAGTTTTTCGATATTAATACAAGGAAACACCTATTTTTTACTAGTAACGATTTTTATAAAGATTGGGGTTTTTACCCGCAACTGTTTTGGAAACAGTTTTCTTATAAGTACGAGGGAAATGNAGATCTTTCATCCATAACTGTTTTATTCGAGAACAGTTTTTTGAATGAGTATATTGATGATGATCTTTTTCCCCTAACTGTTTTTGTTACAACAATTTTGAATAAGTATAAAGATGTACATTTATTTCTTGTGACTAACATTTTGCCTTTCAACCTGAATATGTTCGAAGGTTTTTGCCTTTTGCATTAGGCTTTGTATTTGGATGGCTCTTTTGATTTCTTTCGATTCTGCTCGTGTCACTTGTCTCATTGGGTAGATGGGTCTTTAGGCTCGAGCTTTTGACTTTCTGATAGTCTTCTTTGCTTCGTCTTAGCCTTCCATACTGTATAGTCCCCCAAGTGTTTGAGATTTGAAGAATGAAATCTCGAGCACTTGATTATTCCTTTCCTTGTGGTCCTTTTCCTGAAAAGGAAAAACATTCCGGACTCGAAGGTATATAGTTTTTTAGATGATGACTGCTTAACCCCTTTTAAAACGTCCATCAGAAAGTGTAACCCTAGACCGGGAATTGTGTTATTTCCTCGCGTCTTTGCAGGTCTAATATCATCATCTGGTGATGGGTTAGCTTTATGCCTATCATCTAAAAAAGTTAGTAAAATTTTTAAATGTTCAAAATAAAATTGAACGTGTGATACCTGACGATGGGTATTCTTTTCTTTTAGAAGCAATACTTCTTTAGATGGATGGCGTTCCAACTTGTTGGTAGAACTCTGTCATCCATAGCTTCCAACTCATAGACACCTTTCCCAGCTATGCCTCGGATTTTGTAAGGTCCTTCCCAGTTTGGATTTAGCTTTCCTGCACCTGCTTCTTTTGTTGATTGAAAGACTTTTTTGAGGATGAAGTCCCCAATTTTAAAGTACCTGAGATGAGCTTTACCGCTGTAATAACGCTCTATGATTTGTTTTTGAGCTGCCATCCGTATCAATGCTGCTTCTCTCCGTGGTTCGAGCAGGTCTAGGTTGGTCCTTAATTCGTCGTCATTTTCACCTTCCATGGCTGTTGAGAACCTTATGCTTGGTTCGCCAATCTCCACAGGTATTAAGGCTTCTGAGCCATAAACAAGTGCGAATGGAGTTTCTCCCGTGGCTATCTTCGAAGTTGTTCTGTATGCCCATAGTACCGCTGGTAACTCTTCAGGCCAATTTCCTTTGGATTTATCCAACCGCTTCTTTAGATTGTTGATGATGACCTTATTTGTTGACTCAGCTTGACCATTAACCACGGGTTGGTATGTCGTTGAAGTGATCCGCTTGATTTGCCAACTTTCTAAGAATTCTTTGATTTGCGAGCCTATGAATTGTGGGCCATTATCACACACGATTTCCTTTGGTATTCCAAAGCGGCATATTATGTTTCGCCATAAGAAGCTTTTAACTTCCTTTTCTCGCACTTGTTTGAACGCTTCTGCCTCTACCCATTTTGTAAAATAGTCGGTTAGTACGAGTAAAAACCGTACCTGTCCTTTCGCTGTGGGAAAAGGTCTCACTATGTCCATACCCCATTTCATGAAAGGCCATGGGGATATTATTGGATGTAATAATTCCGCTGGTCGATGCATGTTATTGGCAAACCTTTGGCATCTGTCACATTTGGATACGAAATTCTCGGCTTCTTCTTCCATCTTAGGCCAATAGTATCCGGCTCTGATTAGTGTTTTCACTAAGGATCTCGCTCCTAAAGTGATTTCCGCAGTGTCCTTCGTGGACTTCTTTCATCACAAATTCCGTTTGGTTAGGTCCGAGGCATTTAGCTAGGGGTCCTCCGAACATCTTGCGATAAAGTGAGTTACGAATAAGGCAGTATCGTGCAGCTTTGAAGCGAAGTGGTTGAGCTACTTTCCTGTTTTCAGGTACGGTGCTATTCTGCAAAAATTAAGAATTTCGTTTCTCCAGTCCCAAGTTAGGTTGTTGAAAGTTACATCATTCCTGTCCTGGTCTATTATTGAATGAAATAGTTGAACGACAATTGTATTGTCTTTGTTCGTTACTTTGGTGACTGCTGCGAGGTTAGCTAATGCATCTGCTTCTGTATTTTCCTCTCTAGGTATTTGCATTACCTTCCATGTTTTGAATTGTCTCACGAGCTCTCGTTCTTTTTCAAGATACTGTTACATTCTAGTCTCTCGAGCGATGTAAGTCCCCTGTATCTGATTTACTACAAGTTGAGAGTCGTTGTTGATCACAATTTGCTCGATTGAAAGCGCCTATACGAGTTCAAGCCCTGCACTAACAGCTTCGTACTCTGCTTCATTGTTAGTTATAGGATAACACTCGATATCTTGCCATGTCTTTTCACCCGTGGGTGATATCAAGATTATGCCTAAGCCGACGCCTTTTATATTTGAAGAACCATCGGCGAACAAGGTCCATAGGCCTGGATTAACACCGTTAAAGAGTTGTAACTCTTTTCTACTTCAGATACAATGCTATTACTAAAGTCAGCAACAAAATCAACTAGTATTTGAGACTTAATTGCAGTCCTAGGCTGATAGATTATTTCATGCTCACTTAATTCTATGGCCCACTTGGATAATCTTCCTGACAATTCCTGTTTATGTAGAATATTTCTTAAAGGATATGAGGTCACAACGATGATTGGGTGGCATTGAAAGTAAGGTCGTAATTTTCTAGATGCCATTATTAAAGCTAAGGCTAATTTTTCCAGATGTGGATATCTAGTCTCAGCATCTAGCAAAGTTTTACTTACATAATTGACAGGTGATTGTTTACCTTTCTCTTCTCTTACCAATACTGCACTTACAACAATTTCTGAGACAGCCAGGTAGATGTACAATCTTTCCCCTTCTTTTGGCTTTGAAAGCAGTGGTGGTTTTGATAGGTAAATCTTCAGGTTCTTGAGGGCGACATTCTTCAGTCCATTCGAACTGATTCTGCTTTTTGAGAACTGAGAAGAATTTAAAACTTTTTTCGGAAGATTTAGAAATAAACCTACCCAAAGCTGCTATTCTCCCTGTCAGTCTTTGAACTTCCTCTTTATTTGTTAAAATATCAGGTATTTCCTCTATAGCTTTAATTTGAGCGAGATTTACCTCTATTCCTCTATTTGACACAAGGAAACCCAAGAATTTACCTGATTGCACTCCAAAAGTACATTTCTCTAGATTTAACTTCATATTATACCTGCGTAAAATATCAAAATCAGTAGAGAGATGCTGGATATGGTCTTGTGCTTGTGTTGATTTTACCAACATATCATCAATATAGACTTCCATCGTCTTTCCAATATGTTCTTGGAACATTTTAGTCACTAACCTTTGATAGGTGGCTCCAGCATTTTTTAAGCCAAAAGGCATAACTTTATAACAGTAAGTCCCCCTGTTTGTAATGAAGGAAGTTTTTTCCTCATCTGAGGGATTCATTTTAATCTGATTATAACCAGAATATGCATCTAAGAAGCTTAATAATTCATGACTTGTTGTGGCATCAATCATTTGATATATATGCGGCAATGAGAATGAATCTTTGGGGCATGCTTTATTCAAGTCAGTATAATCTACGCATACTCTCCACTTGCCATTCTTTTTAGGCACTACCACGGTGTTTGCTAGCCAGTTAGGGTACGTTACCTCTCATATCGAACCAATCTTCAAGAGTTTCTGTACCTCTTTGTCCATCACTTGGTTATTGAATGGTCCTTGCTTTCTTTTCTTCTGCTTAACAGGTACGAAGGATAGATCTTCATTTAGTTTATGAGTCATCACTTCTGGTGGGATGCCTGTCATATTTGAGTGGGACCACGCAAAGCAGTCTGCGTTAGCCTTTAAATAATCAATCAACTTACCTCTTCGAGCGGGGCCTAGTCTTGTGCCTATATACACTTTCTGCTCAGGCTTTTGTTCGAATAATGGAACAGCTTCGAGCTCCTCCGTAGTTGTTTTGATGTGCTCATCTTCCTCTGATTCACGAATGACGTCCGGTCTGGAATCTGTTTCTGTGTGGTATAGTATACCTTCCGCGGTAACTTGATTTTCCTTCTCGTAAGTATTTTCTTTCGTACCTGTTTCAACAATAATACCTTCCGTACCTATTTGGGTAGTAATTTCTTCCATGCTTGTTTGGGCTGTGTTACCTGCTTGGGAGATTCCCTTATCTCGTAATTCTTCCACCTCTATTTTCTTGTTGTAGTGTACCACAGAGTTTATATTTCTTGCGGTCTGCTGATCTCCTTTGATTTGTTGAATCCCCCATTCAGAGGGAAATTTAATTACCTGATGCAACGTGGAGGGTATCGCTTTCATGTCGTGGATCCATGGCCTTCCAATGATCACGTTATAAGCCATGTCAGTATCGATGACTTGGAACCTGGCACTTTTGATCACCCCCTCAGCATAAGTGCTAAGCTCAATTTCTCCTTTTGTTATAACCGTAGAGTTATCAAACCCTGATATGGCTCGTGCTTTTGGGATTACTTGATTCCCCAGTAGCATTTCTTCCACGACTCTTAGCAAAATGATATTGACTGAACTGCCTGGATCAATCAACACTCTTTTTACGTTAGTGTCATGCATAAGTAAAGATATTACCAGAGCATAGTTGTGCGGAAGCATTAATCCGCTGATATTTGCATTATCGAAGGTTATATCATCTTCTCCAAGAGCCCGTTTCCTATGTGTAATTGTGAACTTTGTGGTTGTTTTGCAAATCACTTCATTTACCTCTTCGCCCTTTGTATTACGTTAACGGTTCATTTTGGAGAAGTAGGCTTTGGGAGCTCCTGCTTGTTCCTCATATATGCCTGTTTACCTTTATCACTAAACAATTCTGTTAAATAGCCCTGTTTTAATAAATTTTCTACTTCACCTTGTAAAAATCTGCAATCCGCAGTTTTGTGCCCATGATCGTTGTGAAATTCACACCAGTGATCTGGGTTTCTTCTATTTGGATTTGACCGCATCTCTTTGGGCCACTTAACCTTGTCTCCCATGTTCCTCAATATTGAGACAAGTTCAGTAGTACTTACATTAAAGGTATGATCCCTAATTTGAGTACTACCTCTAGGTCGTTCATCTCTATCTTTTCTGGATCTAAACGAGGATGAGACTATGTCTCTTCCTTGTGGTCTATAGTCCGACCTATTGTTTTCGAACCTGGGGCGGATATCGCGTCCCGAGGGTCCTAAGTAAGGATCGTACCTGTTTTTACCTGATCTTCTATCTGATTCAGGACGTCTGGATCTGGAATGATCTTCATCTCTCGAACGAGCAATGATATCTTCTTCTATTCTGAGTTTAGTACTGTACCTGTTATATACATCGTTCCATGTTGTAGCGGGGAATTCTCTTAGACTCTCCTTAAGTCACCTCGTGGCTTCTGAGCTTTTTTCGTTCAGGTTGCTTGCAAATGTCATGGGTGCCCAATTATCAGGCACCCTGGGTAACTGTATTCTTTCTCGTTGAAACCTGTCTACAAACTCACAGAGAAGTTCCGTGTCTCCTTGTTTTATTTTGAATATGTCTTCCATTCTCTTCTCAACTTTTTGTGCACCAGAGTGTGCTTTTATAAACGAATCTGCAAGCTCAGCAAAAGAGTCAATAGAATTTTCAGGGAGAAGAGAATACCAGGTTAGGGCCCCTTTCGTAAGTGTTTCCCCAAATTTTTTGACAAGGACTGATTCAATCTCTTGTTTCGTTAAGTCGTTGCCTTTTACCCAGTAGTGAAAGCAGTCACATGGTCGCGCGGGTCAGTTGTTCCATCATATTTGGGAATGCCAGTTATTTTAAACTTCTTGGGTATATGCAAGGGTGCCGCACTTGGCTTCCAAGATTGTTAAGAATATCTATCAACATCGATGCCTTTGATGATAGGTGGTACTCCAGGAATTTGTTCGATGCGATCGTTCTGCTCCTTCATCTGTTTCTGTATGGTTAGCAGTAAATTTTGTAATTCTGAGTTATTAGATATACCCGGTCTCGTTTCGAGAGATTCATTAGGAGTATCTCCTCTTCCTGAGTTTTCCAACCCAGATTGAGGATTTTCCATGGTGATGGTATTATTGGGGGGCAGCGTCGGCGGTGTAGGTAATGGTGCCGGTAACCCTCTCGTAAATTCTTGCAAAGCTTGGCTCACATACTCTGTAATCATTTGCCTTACACGATCTTGTTCCACAGTTTGATCATTATCACCATTGTTGTTATTGGATCTTTCTGAGGATTTTTCCCTCGAACCACGTGGGGTTCCTAAAGGTGATAGAACTGGGGTTCCACTCCTTTGCTAGTTGTTGTCGTTGGGGTTTGACATAATTCAGAGGATATCACTTGAAAAGTAAACAAAGATTATCAAATTCCCGATAACAGAACCAATTTGTTTAACCAAAGAATTAGATCCTTTGACTAAAGATTATTTTAAAGATGAATACGGGTTACTGATAATCAAGGTAATGGAGAAAAATGAATAATAGACAATATTGCAGAAATATAGAAAATTGAAGTTGATTGTATTCGAGAATCAGATGCCTTTACAAGCTGTATTCCCCTCCCTTATATAAGAGATTCTTACAACGTACGACTCTTGATATGGTTACTCACTAATGACTAATTATGACATTAATAAGGTGTTACAAAGGATAACAGTAATTGGGGTTCGGTTACATAACGTTTGAGTAATCAATTGTGGGTCCTTCAATCTGCCCGTAGCTTTGTCTAGATTCATTCTGACTGTGCCTCTCTCCTGTTTTGATCAAGTTGAGTTTCCCGTGGCTGATAAGTTTGTTGGTTTACTGAACCGTGCCTCTTCAAAGAATCACATCCAGCTGTCGCATTTTCCTGCATCCACGTGACTGGCTGAGTTGTCAAAAACTGGCTTATGTGTGAAACTCTTTTTTACCAATACAAGTCGCATGTATGTTTCGCGAGCAGGATGACCCTGTATTTTTGTATATTCATATGAGCACCTGAGTCGTAGGTATGATTCTTGAGCAAGCTAGCCTTATTATTTTATGTATAACCGCACCGCATGATCGATTCGCGAGCGGGGAAGATAGATGCATCTATGGTTCAGGCCATTCGACCCTCGGCAGTGCACAATTTATGTTTATGTTGGTTCGGGCCGTCGACCCTCGGCATTGCTTGCGCATGATATTTACTGTGTATTTGCTGTGATTTATACATGTTTATCGGCTTAAGGAAGTTTTAATGGCCAGTTATGAGGAAGGAGAATTTATGTGTAAAATGTGAAATAAGTCTGATGTTTCTTATCCCGGATTATGATTTAAATTGTCAACTGAAATGACGAAGACTTAAAGTGTTAAATGTGGAAGGAGTTGATATTATTTATCCCTGAATTTTAATAAATTGTCTATGACATTCATGCTTAGTGTCTCACTTGAATATACTAAATTGACCTCTAGCAAGTGTCTAATTCGACCTCTCGTCACTACCTCTCTGAGGTTAGGCAGGCGACTTACTGAGTACACATTATTTTTGTACTCATGCTACACTTGCTATTTATTGCACAGGTACTTTCATAGCGATGTGGAGGATTGAAGACTTAGGCGAGCTGCATCATCCGGAGGCGATCCGCAGCTGACAGAGTCTCCCTCATACTTATTACATTATTTTAAATTTCTTTGTCCACTTGTATTTCGGACAAGCTTTGTAGAATTGTAAAATTCTTAGAAATTGCTTATGTACTTGTGACAACGGGTTCTGGGATGTGTTGGGATATATTTGCTAAAGTGTAATATTCGAACCATTGTTTTACTCGACATATTTTATTTAGTTAAAATGTAATAAAGTGAAAGGAAATGCTTTTCATAAATGTTAAAAACAGGAAATTGTTTCAATTAATTAATGATTGGCTTGCCTGACAATGATGTCCGGCGCCATCACGACCTTATGGATTTTGGGTCGTGACACAGATAAGGTCTAAGCGTAGAGCTCCCCTTCTGAATTAATTAAATTTTTTACTTTGATGTTTCTTACTTATTTCCCTCTCTTTACAGGCTTCAGTGCTTCACCATGAGATTTTCCTCCGGTACCACTTGGAGAAAAGCCAACTCGAGTTCGAGCTCAAGAAGCATGCTCGGAAAAAGTATATGTACAAGATGCTCAGTGAGCAACAATATGAGGGAGTCAAAGACCTTCAGTCCGAGTTGGACAGGGCTCAGAAGAAAGCTTCAACCCTGAGGAGGGAACATGCCGACGTGGTCGAAAAGGTAAAGGTCTTTGAAGTTAAAAACGAGGAATTATTCGTGGTGGCTAACAACAAACCTCGTAGGTCCAATAAAAGCTTGACCAGATCGACCAGCTCTGAATCAAGATGAACGAGGTTCAAGCCATGGCCTAGGGGTGGAAAAACAAAGTGGACCTGCTGGCTTCGGAGAAGGAAATTTCTGAGACAAAGTTGTCATCATTAGAGGTCCAACTTCGGGTGGCGAAGGAGAAAGCTGAAAAGCGGTCCCAACTGAATGACGATCTCCGAGCACATCTGAGCTCGACTGTCACAGAGGGTACACCCTCGGTAAAGAGTACAAGGAAATGAAGTCCAAATTGGATGCAACCTTCACCAACGCTGAAGAAATGATGGCCCAATACAAGGCCGAAATGGAAGCAGTTGAGGCCCGCTTGAAGGCTAAGGCCGAATATATGAAGCGGTTGTCCCGAAGAGAAACCCTCGATGAAATTTACGCCTGAGGTTTTGACCTGTTGGCTGAAATCTAGGAAGCCAAAAAATTTGAGGCAGGCGAAGAAGTCGTATGAGCCTGAAGGTGTCGAAGGCTCTGAGAGTTTCGAGGGCTCGGAGGGTTCCGACGTCTCTGGCGATGAGTCGGGCCCTGGTGAAGATTAGGCGTATATGCTTTAGTGCTTTTTTAGTTTTTGACTTATGCTCATTTTTTTTTATTTTGGGGTCGTTTTTGTTGGGAATTTGTATATACATTTCAGAATATATATAAAATTTCCCTTTCTGCAATTTCGAGTCTCTACTCTTTTAGCATCTTTTCATAATTTATATCCTTGCAATGTTCTAATGCCTTAGCATAGAATCTGATGTAGTTATAAGGCATTCATTTTAGAAGTTCGAACGGATCCTGACTTTGATGCAACTTTATTTGCTCGAGGCTTTGAAAACTCGGTGTGACCGGAAATTTTTTCAAGATTCTTAAGTGATTTTAGACGATGCTTTTGCGAGGGTAACCTTTTAGCAGGCTTTGAATTCTTATAAAGGCCTTATTTTTTTATTACGAGCTTCAGATATCTCTGAGCCTTTTTTTAGGGTGGCCATAGAGTTTTGACTTTAGGCACTGCCTAATAGGTTTTGTGCCTCCGAGGTTTGGTAGCCTGAGCTGCCCGAACCTTTTTCGGACGACATTTCCCGAGTAAGGATAGCCATTGGGCTCGATAGTCCTTGAATAGGGGTATCCCTTGGGCTTGATAGTCCCCGAATAAGGGTAGCCCATGGGCTCTTAGGATCCATAAATTTAAGAGGCAAAAATGCGTAATAGCAAGGTGGATTCTCTCTTTCAATTATGTGTGTAAAGTACATGATCGAAAGCGTGTAAAAGCTTGTATAATAGCTAAGATGGATTGTGTAGGCATGATTCACTTGACCATTTGGCCCTTATAAGAAATTCTAACCACCGAGCCTTAGCTATTCAAGCACAACGTTTCCTTTTTTCCTTGCTAAGAACCTTGACCCGAGGGTAATGTCCCCCAGTATTCAAGGTCAATCTTGATAGGGCTTGGATATTGTTGATGCAAAATGAATGTCCATTGACTCTGGTTGAGACGGGTCTTCGATTATAAGTTAGCCCAATTTACTGTTGCCTCGTTAAAAACCTTGCCGAAAAACCCATTTTGGGTCAAAACCGGTTCAAGGGAAAAAAGACCTAATAGTCACATTCTCCCTTGGCCATTGCTTGAAAGTGTTAATCCGATTCATAATATTATTAAAAATTAAATGAGGCCGTACCTTAGTAGTAGTACCATTTTAAGTGCATCACGTTCCAGTTGTTCGGTAGGGGCACACCATTTCCAGCTTTGAGTTTGTACGAGCCTTTGTCGGTACTTCCGATGACTCGATATGGTCCTTCCCAATTCGGTCCAAGCTTCCCCTCATTCGGGTTCCGGGTATCCAGTGTTACTTTCCTTAACACCAAGCCACCGATAATGAAGTATCAGAGGTTGGCTCCTCGGTTGTAATAACTTTCTATCCGCTATTTCTGGGCGGCCAACCGGACCAGGGCGTCCTTACGCCTTTCATCCAATAGTTCCAGGCTCGTGCTCATGGCCTCACCGTTCAATCTTCGATCGCATATCGGAACCCGAGGCTCGGTTCTCCCATTTCGACTAGTATTAATGCTTCGACACCAGAGGCGGATCAAAGATATATATCCTATGGGTTCAACTTTAAGATTCTTGGAATTAAACCCATTCTATTTTTAAAGTTATCGGTTCATATCTATTTTTTTTGCAATTTAATAAATTTTTACATATAACTTTTTACTCCACATCAAAAGTTATGGGTTCAGTTGAACCCGTTGCCGAAACGCTACATCCGCCTCTGTTCGGCACTGTAGACCAATGAAAATAGGGTGGCCCGGTTACTAGACTTGAGGTCGTGCGATATGCCCATAGGACTTCGGGCAAGATTTCTTTCCATTTTCCTTTGGTATGGGTCAACCTCTTTTTAGGTTTTGAAGTATGGTCTTGTTTGTTGATTCCGCTTGTCCATTCCCACTAGGGTGATAGGGTGTTGATACAATCTTTTTAATCTTGTGATATTCGAAAAAGTTTTTTACCTTGCTGTCAATGAATTGCTTCCCATTATCACACACGATCTCGGCCGGTATCCTGAAATCGGCATACTATGTGATCCCAAATGAAGTCAATGACTTCCTTTTCTCGGATCTTCTCGAACACTTGAGCTCGACCCATTTAGAAAAATAATTAGTTATAAATAGTAGAATTGATCCTTACCAGGTGCCCACGATAGGGGACCGACGATGTCCATTCCCCACTTCATGAACAACCATGGGGACAAGACCGAATGCAGTAGCTCTTCGAGTTGATGGATCATCGGTGCGTGTCTCTGACAGCTGTCGCACCTTCATACGAAATACTTTGCATCTTTCACCATGTCGATCCACTAATATCGGCCCTGATTAATTTTTGAACCAAAGATTCCGCCCCCGAATGGTTTTCGCAAGTGCCTTCGTGAACTTTTCTCAAGACATATTCGGTATTTCCCGGCCCCAAGCATATGGCGAGCGGGACGTCGAATGTTTTTCTGAATGGAGTCCCTTCGGACAGGATAAACATGTCCTCCTTCGTGCGCAGAGCTCTCGATTCTTTAGGATCCGAGGGCAACTTCCTAGTCTTCACATAATCCATGTATTTGTTCCTCCAATCCCAAGTTAAACTTGTCGAGTTTACTTCAGCATGGCCTTCTTCTACCACCGACTTCATGATCTTAACGAGTGTTCCCAAACCGAATTCATCGTCATCAACCGATGATCCCAAGTTAGCGAGAGCATCGACCTCACTATTTTGATCTCGGGGCACGTGCTACAGGGTCCATTCCTTGAATTGATGTAGGGTTACCTATAACTTGTCTAAATACCTTCGCATTCGTTCCTCTTTTACTTCGAACGTCCCATTGACTTGATTTACCACAAAGAGGGAATTGGACTTAGCTTCGACCACCTCAGCCCCAAGGCTTTTAGCCAATTCGAGACCTGCAATCATGGCCTTATACTCGGCCTCGTTATTAGTCAATTTCACAGTTCTAATAGATTTCCTAACTATGTTACCCATAGGTGATTTCAGCACGATGCTGAGCCCGAACCCCTTTGCATTAAAAGCACCATCCGTAAAGAGGGTCCAAATTCCCGAAGTAATCCCGAGGTTAACAATATTTCCTTTTAGACTTCGGGTATTAAGGCCGGCGTAAAGTCGGCCATGAAGTCTGCCAAAATTTGTGATTTGATGGCGGTTGGAGGTCGATATCGATATCATACCTGCTAATTTTGTCTGCCCATTTGACCAACCGGCTCGAGAGCTCGGGTTCGTGCATGATGTTCCTCAGTGGGTAAGAGGTTACGACACATATGGGGTGGCATTGAAAGTATGGTTTTAACTTTGTGAAGGCGCTTAGCAAAGTGAGTGCCAATTTTTCAGGTGAGGATACCTTGTTTCGGCCTCGCCTAAAGTTCTACTAACATAGTAAATAGGAAATTGCGCACCTTCCTCCTCCCGGACTCAAACTCCATTTACCGCCACCTCGGATCTGTAAACTAAAGGTACAACTGTTCATCCCCCTTCAGAGTATGGAGCAGGGGTTGACTCGAAAAGTACCATTTGAGTTCTTCCAAAGCTTGTTGGCACTCCGGGGTCCAAGAGAAGTTATTCTTCTTCTTCAATAGTGCGAAGAACCAATGGCTTTTGCTAAGGACCTCGATATGAAGTGTCCTAGGGCGGCTATATGTCCGGTTAGCCTCTGAACAACCTTGACACTATCCACCACGGTGATGTCTTCTATAGCTTTGGTTTAATCGGGATTGATCTCGATCCCTCGGTTGGACACCACGAACCCGAGGAATTTTCGGATTCGACCCCGAATGCACATTTTTTCGAGTTCAGCTTTATATTGTATCTCTTTAATATGTCGAAGGTTTCCTGCAAATGTTTCTAATGGTCCTTTGCTCGCAGGGGGCTTGACTAACATGTCGTCAATATAAACCTCCATTGATTTCCCTATTTGCTCTTCGAACATCCAGTTTACTAGGAGTTGATAAGTGGCTCTGGCATTTTTTAACCCGAATGACATTACATTATAACAATAGGTGCCGAATTTAGAAAAGACTTCTTTTATCACTAAATTCGTGTGTGATAGTCGCATCGATCATGTGATCGATGTTAGGTAAAGGAAAAGAGTCCTTAGGGAATGCCTTGTTCAAGTCTTTGTAATCTACACATATTCTTAATTTATTTCCTTTTTAGGCACTACCACTATGTTAGCTAACCAGTTGGGGTATTTAACTTCCCCAATGGAACCTTTTTAAAGGATTTTAGATATTTCGTCTTTGATGAATGCGTGCTTGACTTCAGAGTGAAGCCTCCTCTTCTGTTTAACTGGGTGGAACTTCGGATCCAAACTCAACTTATAAGTAGTTATCTCCGGCCGGATCCATGCCATATCAAGACGGGACCAGGAGAAATAAGATACGTTAGTTTTAAGGAAACTCATGAGTTCTTTCCTGAGATCGGGGATTAACCCCGTGCCCAGTACCTTTCGATCTAATATGTGTTTGGTTAATATGATTTTCTCCAACTCCTCGACCGTTGATTTGGTGGATTCGGTATCATCAGGAGCCATGAACGATCTTGGAACTCCATAATTTTCTTCCTCACAGACTCCTTATTTCTCTTATTCGACCAGGACTGGCATCGGTGATTGATATTTAACTTCGGCCTTGTCGGCCGGCTTCGTGCTTCTTAATGTCGAAACGGCTGGTACCTAGAATACTTTATTGTCTATGAACATCTCCTTTGCAGCTGGCTACTCTCCGTGCACTGTCTTGATCCCTCCTGGTGTAGGGAACTTCAACGCCTGGTGCAAGGTCGAAGGTACCGCCCTCGTGTTGTGAACCCATGGTCTTTCGAATAGAGCGTTATATCTCATATCCCCTCAATCACATAGAACTTTGTTTCCTGGATGGTCCCGGCAGTGTTCAGTTGTAGGGTTATCTCTCTTTAGCGGTTTCACATTCCATGTTAAATCCGTTCAACACCCAAACTGCCGGCACTATTTTTTTTTGTAAACCCAACTGCTCAACGACCCTCGATCTAATGATGTTGGACGAGCTACCTGGATCAATCAACACATGCTTAACTCGAGATTTATTTATAAGTACAAATATTATACGTGCATCATTATGCAGTTATACGATGCCTTCGGCGTTCTCATCATTGAATGAAATGGTTTCCTTCGGGATATAATATCGGGTTCATTTTTCCCTTGTGATGGACACTTTAGTGCACTTTATCATTGGTCCCTGGGGGAAATCGACCACTCCAATAATCATGTTGATGACATGCTAAGGTTCTTCATGTTCGGTCGGTTTGTGGGAGTCCCTATTCCTGAAGTGAGTTTTGGTTCGATTGCTCAGAAATTCCCGGAGATGCCTGTTATTGAATAACCAAGCCACTTCTTATCTTAACTGTCGGTAGTCATCAGTCCTATTTCCATAAGTGCCATGATACTTACACATTAAGTTAGAGTCTCTTTGGGTAGGGTCGGACTGCAATGGTCGAGGGCACTTGGAATACTTGATGCGCCCGATGGCGGATACGATGGTGGTAGCATCAACATTTAAGTTATATTCTGATAACCTTGGTGCCTCCCTGTTCTCCAGTGGCTTATCAAAACCATTTTTTCTCATCAGTCCCCGACTACTGTGGCCTCGACCGCTCCTCTTCTCGTTCCTCATAGGGTGACGCCCAAATTCGTTACCCCTTCAATCTCCGCTATACGGTTGGTACCGACATCTGCTCAATCTCAGATCATGATCAATGACTTTCCTACATATTTCATTGGATCTGATGGGATAAACGGACCAGAAGGGACCCCGAGCTGATCATCCTCGACTCTGATTTTAGACCGGTACCTGTTGTGGATGTCGGCCCTCGTTACCGTCGGGTACTCTATCAAATTTTGTTTGAACTAGCTGTGAAGCCAAGGAGCTTCGGGGGTTAAGTCCTTAAGTGAATGCCTGAATGGCCCAATCATCTGCAACGGAGGCAAGTCCATCCGTTCCATTTGAAACCTTGATACGAACTCCTTGAGCATTTCATTATCCCTTTGCTTCACCTTGAAAAGGTTTGATTTCTTGGTTTTGACCTTGATTTCCCCGGCATGTGCTTTCTCAAAGGCATCTGCAAGCATAGCAAACGAATCAATAGAATTTATGGGTAAGTTGTGATACCATATCATTTTTCCTTTTGACAGAGTTTCTTCGAACTTCTTTAGCAATACCGCCTCAATTTCGTCATTTTCCAAGTCATTCCCCTAGATGGCACATGTGTAGGAGGTCACATGATCATTTGGATATGTGGTTTCATTATATTTAGGAATATCGGGCATACAAAAATTCTTCGGGATCAGCTTCGGTGCCGCGCTCGGAGAAAAAGGCTTTTGGATAAATTTCTTGGAATCCAGGCCTTTCAATATTAGAGGTGCTCCTGAGATTTCATCGACACGAGAATTATATGCCTCTACCTCTTGTCGTTTTCCTCAATTTTCTTTTCACCTGACTCCACCGTTTGGTTAGTGCTTCAAGCATTTTCATTACTTCGGGGTTGATGCCGGTCTTTGTTTCGCCTGGCCTTTCGTTGATCTGCTAATTTCTTCGAGTGTTTTCTCGGGATGGTTCAGGTTTGACTTTCCTGGGGGCATGATTTTGATTTTGAAGCTATGTTATCGCCGCCTGTTGGGCCTGTAACATTTCGAAGATCACCCGTAGACTAACCCCGTCACCTTCACCTTCGAGCGCCCCTCGAGCCGTTGGTTGGGCTCCTCCACGAATGTTGTTCTCAGGATCGGTAGGCAAGTTGGCTTCGATGGCCACATGAGAGTTAGCATCGACCGTGTCTACAACTTGGATTGCGTTGGGATCAGCAGGGCACCTTGTTGCTAGACGGCTATACCCCATATTGTTGTTTTCGCCATGATGGCCTGACTCAGCATCAACGTTCAAGTGTGCATATTGAGAGTTTGACATTTTTAAGTTGTCCTGAAATTGAAACCTTAAAGAGAAAGCGTAAAATAGAGTATGTTATGAAAATTTTTATCGAACCACCACTATTATCCTTGGCCCCACGGTGGCGCCAAACTGTTGACCCTTAAAAATGAATAACAATTGAATTTATAAGCAACTTTAAAGATATGTGGATTAATTTAATATAAGTGATCAATAATGCTAGATAAGCAAATAAATAACCAAACCAGTTGTGAAGCTGATTCCGAGCTTAAACCTAAGCTTGACAGTTATTCTGCCCTCGATTCGGAGCCAAATTATATGTGAAGAACTATGAGCAAAATAAGAACTTTTGAATAACTTAGAAGCCGAGAAAACAAGTTTATATTGCCTTGGTATACGTGTTACAGTGAGTATATTGAATAATAAACTTTTCCTTTATATAGTAAGGGAGTTTACTCTAAGTACAATTTTAAGAAAGGTAAAAATCTTCTTTTTCGTTAATCACTGATCTGCTGTCGATATGGGCCGAGATCCACGCTGTTATATCCAGTTGGGTACAGATATCATGACCCTTCGTTAGTCGTGTGCAACCATTTGTTATGCTTTCTGAGGTATTGGAGCTCGAACCAGATTCGGGGGCGTTGTCTCGATCGCCCCGGTGGTAAGCACTTCATTCGGGCCTCCGTACGAGAGGTTCTTAGCTTCGATTCTGATTCCATCTAGTTACGTCCTTGCTTCGTTTTCTCCACCAAAAAATCGGGATGCCCACTAACCCTGATTTTACCCGTATAATATGTATGTATGTGTGTGTGTGTGTGTATATATATATATATATATATATATATTTCATTTGGGCCTTGATACGAGAGGTTCTTAGCTTCGATTCCGATTCCATCTAGTTATGTCCTTGCTTCGTTTTCCCTACCGGAAAGTCGGGATGCTCACTAACCCCAATTTTACCTGTATAATGTGTATTACAAAAATAACCTTTTAATATTAAAGATAATAACTCACAATAAAAGGATATAATGAGATTTTTAGACATTAGCCTTTGTAATCCTATTAGTTTTAGGATATAATACTACATTACCTTTAGGAATCCTATTAGTATAGTTATTTTCGAGCATAGAAATACTACATGTTAGCATGTAAACCTAATATCTTTAGGGACATATTAGATTTTCTATTAATATAATTACTTTTGGGATATGGAGATATTTTTATCCGTGTAATCCTATTATTTTTAGGATATACTTCTTAAAAGTTTCTATTACTAACTCAATTTAATAATGTATTATATTGTCCAAATCTATTTTGAAACAGGAGAGACAATATTATTATTATAATATTGATAGACCAAAATAGCCCTAAAATATTAAACAGAAGAACTCCTAGGGAAATAACATAGCTGTAATAACTTATTTTTTTGGACTACAATAACTTCTATGTTAAATTTTTTAATATTTAAGATTTTAAAATTAATACAATCTTTTCTATTGAATTAGTATTGAAAATATGTAGGAAGGTTTAATAAAATTAATTTCATAAGAATCCTGAATATTAGTAATATATTACCACTCTATAATATTCAATACCAAGAAAAAATAAAAGAAATGCTAAACAGATTGTACAATGCGTTGAAATTGAGAAAGAATCTTCTAGCTAATATATTATTATATTATATTTGAACTGCTTTCCTACTCATATAGTATTTTTTATTATTAATTTTTCGTTTAATATATAAAAATATACACAATTATTAAAGAACAACTAAGAAAATTTAGTAATATAAATGTGTGAGAAAAAAAAAGGTTGGTAAGAGCCAATACCATTAATGATTTTGCAAACATAAAGATCTAAAAGTAGAACGTCAGATCGATCTTTTACTCTTTAAAAATAAAATTTATGGTGAATAAATTATAATTATGGTTAAATATTCAAACGTGAGATGAACTAACATTAAGAACCTAAATCAACAGAAAATAAATTATATATTATGTTAAACCAAATAATCAAATCTTTCAATTAACTATTTAGCAAGAGCACCCAATTAAATTATTTTTTAAATTCATCATATGAGTAAAATTAGTTTTTAAGTTAAAAAAAATATTAGGGTAAATAAATTTATTCCAAAAAAAGAGTGCTAGAGATTAAAAAAAATAGACCGCAAAGTAAATAAAAAAAATAGCGTAAAATTAAGAAGGTCATACAAGTGTTTAAGGAAGCACAATCAAAGCTAAATTCTGGACAAGAATAAGCTTTCAAGACTATATTATAAAAAGTCGACTCTGGTATAGCGGAATTATCCTTTATAGATGCCTCTGGTGGAACTAAAATAATATTCCTATGTGATGCATTACTTGCAAATGTAGAGGTATGATATTGTTAGCAATAAGAACATGTGATATACCAACAATGATTTTATTAT
The DNA here is from genome assembly GCA_005239505.1 of Nicotiana paniculata. Taxonomy (NCBI): domain Eukaryota; kingdom Viridiplantae; phylum Streptophyta; class Magnoliopsida; order Solanales; family Solanaceae; genus Nicotiana; species Nicotiana paniculata. The sequence continues at coordinate 14,213 of ML347250.1, read as the reverse complement.
GAGGTCGTACAACTCACTTTAGATTTGATATACCTCTTCAAATATCAGAAATAACCATCACAATTATATCAAAGCAAAACAATAGTGCTAAATTTATAAGGAAAGCAAAAGTGATAATACGAGACGAAGTGCTTTTGACTAAGCGTCAAACGATCGAAACAATCGCCTAGTGTTATAGAGATATATTGGATATCGATGAACCGTTTGGTGAAAAAGTAATAGTTTGGGAGGTGATTTCTGTCGAGTACGATCAATAGTTCTAAAATTGACCAAAGCAGAAACTATAAAAGCTAGCTTGCCAAAGTTATACTTATGACCTCAAATGAAAAATATTCAAAACAAGAAATATAAAAATAAGAACAAATCCAATATTCAGTGACTTCTTTCTTCCAGTCGGAACGAAGAAGAGCATCCAATAAAAGATGATTTGGTTCTTCTAGAACACGTGGTTATCAACCCCAATGATAATAATAGTGCATTTAATAAGGAAATATCTTCATCATTAGATTAAAACGCAATTTGTGTAAATTAAATGATAGAAATTAAAGAGTTATCTTAGCTAGCAGAAATAAATATTTTGATCAACTAAATAAAAGGTTGATTGCTAAGTTATATGGTAAAAACAAAATATTTTTTAGTTTTTGACTTAGCAAAGATGATACCAATAATTACTACCACGAAAAATACTTAAATACTTTAAACCAAATGGCATTCTACCGTACATGTTTGTTGTCAAGTTCATTAGTTCTTACGTATGTTTGTGTCACCATATATATAATAGACTAAGTTAAAATTGATTTTCCATTGCATATAGGTCGATTTTGAATAAAAACGTGCGCGTCATGCTTCTGAAAACTTAATCCGCTGAATAGCTTATGTAATAGTATAATATGGTAAATAGAAGTTTTGACAATAACGTCATACATGTAGAACTATGATACTTGTCAATGTGCTTCTAAGTATGTATTTATCCTCGAATTCAACTTTCATCTTCCGAAACTAAAGAACATCCTTTTAAATTTGTGTGAAAATAATTTTCAATATGTTTATTTTTTGTAATTGTAATAAAGAAAGTACAAGGACAAACATGCTAAATATTGGACTGTATTTACCATAATATGTTTTTTTACACGAATAAATATATGTTGCACTTTCAAGAGAGATATCAATATCGACAAAAAGAGTTCTGGTTATGGAAGAATAACCAAATAATTAGAAGGAAACATATACAAAAAACACCATCTATAAAGAAGTGTTCAGTAAGATACCTGTTACATCTCACGTTTTTCGTACGTTAAATTTTCGTCTTCAGTTAATTGACATAAACTAGGGGATGAGATTATCTCGAGGTTAGAATATTTATTCTATTTATAACAAGAAATAAGTAAGTTCCATGAAGGAAAGGGTACATGAATTAAAGAAATGAGTTTCGTTGAAGGTTGTCGATTTTGGATAAAATACGATCCGAGCTATAATACCAAGTATTTTTGGACTAGTGCCATACAAGGTACCACATGACCATGATGGTATGATGTATAAAGTGTGTTAAAATGAGTAGTATTTTAAATAATTTGAGATAATTCTTAATTATGCGGGTAATTAGTTAATTATTGGGTAATAGAATAATACCCACTTAATTAAAGAATTATTTGGATAAAGATGGAAAATACCAACGTGGAAGCAACCCACTCTTTAACCAAATGACTCTTAGTCAATTTTAAATAGGTGGCAACCTAATCTACTAAGTACAAGACATTACAATTCTAAGAATTTCCATACAAAGCAATACTACAATCAGAAAGGGGGACGTTATCCATTCTTATAACCTTTCAACAAATTTCATTCTCAAAAACACTTCAAATCAGATTCTAAACCTTACACTAGCAACGTGATTCTTCAAATTCCTACACAGAGTACCAGTATCTATTATATCTGACCATGGGGCCCAGTTTACAACACATTTTTGGAGGTCATTTCAGAGAGGTCTAGGAACTCAGGTGAATCTCAGCACAACTTTTCATCCACAAACTGATGGACAAGCCGAGCGCACAATTCAGACGCTCGAGGATATGTTACGATCATGTGTGTTGGATTTTAAAAGAAGTTGGGATGAACATCTACCTCTTATAGAGTTTGCATATAATAACAGTTACCACTCCAGTATCCAGATGGCTCTGTACGAGGCTTTGTATGGGCATAAGTGAAGATCTCTTATAGTGTGGTTTGATGTTGGAGAATCTAGGTTACATGGGCTAGACCTGGTTCAGTAGGCTATAGAAAAAGTAAAGCTCATCCGGGAGCGACTGTTGACAGCTCAGAGTCGTCAGAAGTCATATTCTAACGTGCGGCGACGAGATTTAGAGTTCGGGGTTAATGACTGGGTATTCTTAAAGGTGTCACCTATGAAGGGTGTGATGAGGTTTGTCAAGAAAGGAAAACTTAGCCCACGGTATATTGGGCCTTATAGGATCATTCAGAGAGTGGGCCAAGTAGCTTATGAGTTAGAATTGCCCATAGAATTGGAGTCTGTCCATCCGATTTTTCACGTATCCATGCTACGAAAGTGCATTGGCGATCCTACCCGAGTGGTGCCCACATATGATGTACATATTACGGAGAACTTGTCATACGAGAAAATTCCGGTTGCCATCCTAGACCGACAAATCCGTAAGCTACGGAATAAGGAAATAGCCTCCATAAAGGTTTTTTGGAGAAACAAGAATGTGGAAGAGATGACGCGGGAAGAGGAAGAAGAAATGAAGTCTAAATACCCCCACCTATTTCAAACTGAAGATATGGCTCGAGGTGGGATACCTCATCACAGTTCTATTCAAACCGGTAGGTCATCAGGTAAGCTCTTATTTTTGACTTTCAGAATTTATAATAGACAGCTATGTGAGGCCATGTGTGGCATGTTTTCTGGCTGCGTGCAGGGTGGTTTTAGTCTAGTGTACGGAGGAAAATCTGGCAAAATTTTCCCAAAGTATCTAAGAGCAAACATTTGAGGACGAATGTTTCTAAGGGAGGAACGAATGTTTCTAAGGAAGGAAGGATGTTACATCTTGTGTTTTTCGTACGTTAAATTTTAGTCTTGAGTTAATTGACATAAACTAGTGGATGAGATTATCTTGGGGTTAGCATATTTATGATATTTATAACAAGCAATAAGTAAGTTCCATGAAGGAAAGGTACACGAATTAAAGAAAATGAGTTTCGTTGAAGGTTGCCGATTTTGGATAAAATACGGTCCGAGCTATAATACCCGGTATTTTTGGACTAGTTCCATACAAGGTACCACATGAAAATGATGGTATGATGTATAAAGTGTGTTAAAATGAGTAGTATTTTAAGTAATTTGAGATAATTCTTAATTATGCTTTTAATTGGTTAATTATTAGGTAACGGGATATTACCCACTTAATTAAAGAATTATTTGGATAAAAACGGAAAAGACCAATGTGGCAGCAAACCACTCTTTAACCAAATGACTCTTGATTAGTTTTAAATAGGTGGAAACCTAATCTACTAAGTACAAGAGATTTCAATTCTAAGAATTTCCATACAAAGCAATACTACAATCAGAAAGGGGGACGTTAGCCATTCTTATAACCTTTCAACAAATTTCATTCTCGAAAACACTTCAAATCAGATTCTAAACCTTACACTAGCAAAGTGATTCTTCGAATTCCTACACAAAAATCCAACGAGAACTATTGAAATCATAGCAACGTAAAATTTTGCGGTTCTAAAGGAGTACGGTGCAGCCTTTTCCAAGAACATCATACAGACTTTTCCCTAATCCAAGTATGTTAAGGCTAATCCCTTTCTTCATTTTGGCATGATCTCGTAATTACACGAGTTTGATAACGAGGCATAAAGAAAAATTCATATCCCAAAATTTACGTATATTTTTCTAGTCTTGTAAGTTACAATATTCTCCTTATCGGGACTTCATATTCAATTGAGTATTTCTTTTTTTTTTCTAGTCATGAGAGCAGAGAATCTATATATACATTATTATAGTATTTTCATTACCATCGAGCTATAATCGATGGGCAGGCCCCTATTGGGCAACCTCTGATCAGATGGTACGTCATATACCGAGCCTACTGTGGCCGAGCGCCTATGGGCGAGCCCAGTTGGCCGAGATACAGATCCTAGTATGCCGAGCGCCTATGAGCGAGCCTACTACGACAAAGAAATTATATATATATATATATATATATATATATATATATATATATATATATATATATATATATATATATATATATATATATATATATATATATATATATATAGCCTTATAAGGCCGGACAACTATTTTATTTAGAGTCAGTATCAACAGGTGAGCATATCTTCAGATTACCTTTGACCCCCAGTTGCTTTCAGTTATTATATTATCAGTTCAGTTTCAGCTTTCAACATATTATCTTACATACTCAGTACATTATTTCGTACTGACGTCCCTTCCTGGGGGCGCTGCATTTCATGCGTGCAGGTTCAAACAGACAGACGGGTAGACCTCCTCAGTAGGTATTGCCCGAGTGCAGCTTTATCAGTAAGCTCCCCGTCCTTTGGAGTTGCCGAGTCTAGAAGTTTTGTGTACATCTTGTGTATGTATGTAGATAGGTTATGGGTAGGTCGGGGCCCTGGTCCGATCACAGTACATCCATAAGTAGAGGCTTGTAGACATATCCTGTCAGTTAGTGCAGTATGTTGGGCTTGTAGGCCCTGTACATATATTTTGTTGGCTCGTTAGTTATAGTAGTTATGACGGCCTAACCGTCCCAACTTTATGTTGACATTTAGTCAGTGTTAGTTTCTATTTAGTTTTATATTTTTCTTTGAAAATTGTCTTGCAATGTGGCCCCTGGACAAAGTATGACTTTATATGTCCAGAATTCCTAAGTCGCAAGTTGGTACGGAAGGATCGATGAGGCATCGATTGCCAGTCTCGCCCCCAGGCTCGGGGCGTGACAAAAGTGGTATCAGAGCAGTTCTTTCCTAGGGAGTCTACAAGCCGTATCTAGTAGAGTCTTGTTTATAGATGTGTGGTGAACCACATTATATAAGCAGGGGACTACAGGGCATTTAGGAGTTGGTTACCCTTCTTTCAAATCAAAATCGTTTTGTAGAACCGAGTTATAGGAAATTTGAGTTAAACTTACGTGTTGGCGTTTGCATGCACAGATGACGGTAACTAGGAAGACTAAGGCTAGCCAGAGGAGAGAAACAACAGTAGGTGAGGAGACTAACAGGGTACCCCAGTAGATGGGGACCAATTGGAAGCCCAGGGAAAGACCCCTACTTAGCCATTACCGGTTCCTCCGCCAGCTGAGGAGATTCCTAGGGAGACCGCACATCCAGTTCCCCCTCCGCTTCCATCAGATCAGGACTTGAGGAGTGCGGTTCATTTGTTGGAACAGTTGGTAGCTACAAAGTAACAGGCTAGGGCATCCGCTAGTGCATGACCTTCTGAGGGATCTGGGAGTTCAAGGGTCTGAGGGTTTATTGCTTTGAGTCCCCCAGAGTTCATGGGGACATATCAGAGGGAGGACCAACAGGATTTCATAGATCAGCTTCACAGGATCTTTCGGGTTATGCATGCCACGGAGAAAGAGGCAGTTGAGCTAGCAGCTTTTCGACTCCGAGATATAGACATCCTTTGGTACGAGGGATGGGAAAGGTCCAGAGGACGTGATGCACCTCCTGCTATTTAGGAGAATTTTTCAGATGCTTTCATTGACCAGTACTTACAGCGAGAGATCCGAAAGGCCGATCAGTTTCTAGCCCTCAAGCAGGGCGATATGAGTGTTTGAGAGTATAGTCTCCATTTTGATTCATTGGCCAGATATGAACCATCCATAGTTGCTACTATGCGGGACATGATCCATAGGTTTATAGCAGGGTTGGCCCCAGAGTTGACCAAGGCATGTGCCACCGCTGCATTACAGGATAGTATAGATATCTCCCGGATTTGGGCATTCTCCAGAATATAGAAAGGGGTAGGCGTCGGCAGCAGGCTACGGAGAGGAATGACTCATGGCAGCGTAAGAGGATGAGATTTGGCAGGTCTCAGGAGCAGTATCAGGGTAGTTACAGGCCCCAGTACTTCGAATGACCACCTAGATCTCCGCCACCTCAGCTACAGGGTTACAGGTATGACCGCTATACTCAGTCAGGACCAGGTGAAACCTCCTAGGCATCAGGTTTGCAGCGACAACGAGGTTCGGGGTAGACATGGACATTTTCGCCGCGGTGTGCCATATGCGGTAGACGAAACTTGGGCCAATGCCGAGCCGGTTCCGATGCTTGTTATACATGTAGATGTCCGGGGCATATGATGCGAGATTTCCCGAATAGAGATTCTGCGGGTATGGTGCAACCAACGAGATTTAGCAACATGATCATCTATGTCCCTGCATCCTTCAGGGCGCGAGTCTCAGTCTTCGGCTGGTAGAGGTCGAGGTAGAGGTAGAGGTTTAAGTTCAGGTGGTAACCAGAATCGTAGCTATGCGTTAGCGGGTTGACAAGACCAGGAATCCTCACCAGATGTTGTGACAGGTATGTTGACCATTTGCTCTCACGATGCTTATGCCTTGATAGACCCAGGATATACTTTATCATGTATTACCCCATTTGTCGCGGGGAAGTTTGGTATAGTGCCTGAAATACTAAGTGATCCTTTTGCGGTATCTACACCGGTCGGAGAATCAATTATCGCTAGGCGGGTTTATCGAGATTGTACAGTGTCAGTTTGTGGTCGTCATACCTCAGCCGACCTAGTTGAGCTAGAGATGTTGGATTTTGATGCTATCATGGGCATGGACTGGTTGGAAACTTGCTATGATACAGTTGATTGTCGAGCAAAAATAACTAGATTCCATTTTCTGGGTGAGCCAGTCCTTGAGTGGGTAAGTAATACAGCGACGCCCAGAGGTAGGTTTATTTCCTATCTGAAGGCGAGGAAAATGATCGCAAAATGGTGCATTTATCATATTGTTCGAGTTAGAGACGTGGATGTAGAGATACCTACACTTTAGTCTATTCCAGCAGTAAAAGAGTACGTAGATGTATTCCCATATGAACTTCTAGGTATTCCTCCAGAGCGAGAGGTTGATTTTGGCATCGATTTGCTTCCAGGAACTCAACCAATATCCATCCCTCCGTATAGAATGGCACCTGTCGAATTGAAGGAGTTGAAGGAGCAATTGAAAGATTTGTTGGAGAAAGGTTTCATCAGACCCAGTACCTCACCTTGGGGTGCACCGGTACTATTTGTACGAAATAAAGACGGCTCGCTGAGGATGTATATCAATTATAGGCAACTGAACAAGGTAACTGTTAAGAATAAATATCCACTTCCAAGGATAAACGACTTGTTTGATCAGTTACAGGGAGCTAGATGCTTTTCAAAGATAGATTTGAGGTCTGGGTACCACCAGGTTAGAGTTCGGGAGAGAGATATTCCCAAGACAACTTTCAGGACCCGATATGGCCACTTTGAGTTCCTTTTCATGTCCTTCGGGTTGACGAATGCACCTGCCATATTTATGTACTTGATGAGCAGCCTATTCTGGCCATATTTAGATCTGTTCGTGATAGTATTTATTGATGATATTCTGGTTTATTCACGTTCAGAGGATGAGCATGTGGACCACCTGCGAACGGTACTCCAAACCCTACGTGATAATAAATTGTATGCTAAGTTTTCTAAATGTGAGTTCTAGTTGAAGTCTGTAGCATTCTTGGGGCACATTGTATCCGATGGAGGTATAAAGGTAGACACTCAGAAGATTGAGACTGTGAAATCCTGGCCTAGACCTACTACTCCGACAGAGATTCGTAGCTTTCTAGGCTTAGCAGGATACTACCGGAGGTTCGTAGAGGGTTTTTCTTCTCTTTCAGCACCATTAACAAAGTTGACGCAGAAAGCAACTAAGTTTCAGTAGACGGAGGCTTATGAGTGGAGTTTCCAGGAGCTTAAAAACAGGTTAACTTCAGCGCCAGTTCTAGCACTGCCAGAGGGTCCAGAAGGTTATGCCATGTATTGTGATGCCTCAGGTGTCGGGTTAGGATGTGTCCTGATGCAACATGCGAAGGTAGTTGCGTATGCTTCAAGGCAGTTAAGGAAGCATGAACAGAATTATCCAACCCACGACCTCAAATTAGCTGCGGTTGTCCATGCACTTAAGATATGGAGGCATTATTTGTATGGTTTTCATGTTGATGTATTCACAGATCATAAAAGACTACAATACATCTTCAAGCAAAAAAAGTTGAATTTGCGACAGAGGCGATGGCCTGAGTTATTGAAAGATTACGATGTTGACATTCTCTACCATCCAGGGAAAGCTAATGTTGTAGCAGACGCCTTAAGTCCGATCTATGGGTAGCTTAGCACATGTAGGGGCCGAAAAAGACAATTAACTAGAGAGATTCATCAATTGGCTTGTTTGGGGGTCCAGTTAGTAGACTGGCAATGGTGGAGTTGTACTCCAAAATACTGCAAAATCATCCCTCATAATTGAAGTAAAGGAGAGGCAGTACGAGGACCTAGAGTTGGTCAAGTTGAGAGAGCGAGTTCCGCAGCAGAAGGAGCCGTTGTTAGAGCTCAAGGGAGATGGGGTTCTCAGATACAGGGGTCATTTATGTGTTCCAGATATAACAGGGCTACGAGACATGATTATGTCAGAGGCACATCATTCATGGTACTCCATTCATCCTGTGTCGACGAAGATGTATAGTAACATTAAGGATGTGTATTGGTGGAACGATATGAAGAAGAACATTGTTGAGTATGTCGCTCAGTGCCCTAGTTTCCAGCAGGTGAAGATAAAGAAAACAGAAGCCCGGAGGGCTAATGCAGACTACAGAGATCCCGACATGGAAATGGGAGGCGATAAACATGGACTTTATCACGGGTTTAACTCGTTCTCATCGTAAGTTCGATTCCATATGGGTGATAGTCGATAGGCTCACGAAATCAACTCATTTCCTACCGGTCAGATCTACATATACAACAGAAGATTATGCAAAACTATATATTAAGGAGATAGTGCGACTACACGGAGTACCAGTATCTATTATATCTGACCGTGGGGCGCAGCTTACAACACATTTTTGGAGGTCATTTAAGAGAGGTCTAGGAACTCAGGTGAATCTTAGCACAACTTTTCATCCACAAACTGATGGACAAGCCGAGTGCACAATTCAGACGCTCGATGATATGTTACGAGCATGTGTGTTGGATTTTAAAAGAAGTTGGGATGAACATCTACCTCTTATCGAGTTTGAATATAATAACAGTTACCACTCCAGTATCCAGATGGCTCCGTACGATGCTTTGTATAGGCGTAAGTGTAGATCTCTTATAGGGTGGTTAGATGTTGGAGAATCTAGGTTACATGGGCCAAACCTGGTTTAGTAGGCTAAAGAAAAAGTAAAGCTCATCCGGGAGCGACTGTTGACAGCTCAAAGTCGTCAGAAGTCATATTCTGATGTGCGGCGACGAGATTTAGAGTTCGGGGTTAATGACTGGGTATTCTTAAAGGTGTCACCTATGAAGGGTGTGATGAGTTTTGGCAAGAAAGGAAAACTTAGCCCACGGTATATTGGGCCTTATAGGATCATTCGGAGAGTGGTCCAAGTAGCTTATGAGTTCGAATTGCCCACAAAATTGGAGTCTGTCCATCCGGTTTTTCATGTATCTATGCTACGGAAGTGCATTGGCGATCCTACCCTAGTGGTGCCCACAGATGATGTACATATTACGGAGGACTTGTCATACGAGGAAATTCCGGTTGCCATCCTAGATCGACAAATCCGTAAGCTATGAAATAAGAAAATAGCCTCCATAAAGGTTTTATGGAGAAGCAGGAATGTGGAAGAGATGACGTGGGAAGAGGAGGGAGAAATGAAGTCTAAATATCCCCACCTATTTCAAACTGAAGATATGGCTCGAGGCGGGATACCTCATCACAGTTCTATTCAAACCGGTAGGTCATCAAGTAAGCTCTTATTTTTGACTTTCAGAATTTATAATACACAACTATGTGAGGCCATGTGTGGCATGTTTTCTGGCTGTGTGCAGGGTGGTTTTAGTCTAGTGTACGGAGGAAACTCTTGCAAAATTTTTCCAAAGTATCTAAGAGCAAACATTTGAGGAAGAATGTTTCTAAGGAAGGAAGGATGTTACATCTTGTGTTTTTCGTACGTTAAATTTTAGTCTTGAGTTAATTGACATAAACTAGTGGATGAGATTATCTTGGGGTTAGCATATTTATGATATTTATAACAAGCAATAAGTAAGTTCCATGAAGGAAAGGTACACGAATTAAAGAAAATGAGTTTCGTTGAAGGTTGCCGATTTTGGATAAAATACGGTCCGAGCTATAATACCCGGTATTTTTGGACTAGTTCCATACAAGGTACCACATGAAAATGATGGTATGATGTATAAAGTGTGTTAAAATGAGTAGTATTTTAAGTAATTTGAGATAATTCTTAATTATACGGGTAATTAGTTAATTATTAGGTAATAGAATTTACCCACTTAATTAAAAAATTATTTGGATAAAGATGGAAAAGACCAACATGGAAGCAGGACACTCTTTAACCAAATGACTCTTGATCAATTTTAAATAGGTGGCAACCTAATCTACTAAGTACAAGACATTTCAATTCTAAGAATTTCCATACAAAGCAATACTCCAATCAGAAGGTGACGTTAGCCATTCTTATAACCTTTCAACAAATTTCATTTCAAAAACACTTCAAATCAGATTCTAAACCTTACACTAGCAACGTGATTCTTCAAATTCCTACACAAAAATCCAACGAGAATTATTGAAATCATAGCAACATAAAATTTTGTGGTTCTAAAGGAGTGCGGTGCAACCTTTTCCAAGAACATCATATAGACTTTTTTCTAATCCAGGTATGTTAAGGCTAAGCTCTCTCTTCATTTTGGCATGATCTCGTAATTACACGAATTTAATAACGAGGCATAAGAAAAATTCATATCCCGAAATTTACGTATATTTTTCTAATCTTGTAAGTTAAAATATTCTTCTTATTGGGATTCCATATTCAATTGAGTATTTTTTTTTCCGATCACGAGAGCGGAGAATCAATATATACAATATTACAGTATTTTCATTACCATCGAGCTATAATCGATGGGCAGGCCCCATTGGACAACCTCTGATAAGATGGTAAGTCATATACCGAGCCTACTGTGGCCGAGCGCCTATGAGCGAGCCCAGTTGGCCGAGATACATAGCCTAGTATGGCCGAGCGCCTATGAGCGAGCCTACTACGCCAGAGTCGTTTATATATATATATACCGAGCCTTATAATGCCGGACAACTATTTAACTTGCTATAATAGAGTCACTATCAACAGGTGAGCATATCTTCAGATTACCTTTGACCCCTAGTTGCTTTCAGTTATTATATTATCAGTTCAGTTTCAGCTTTCGGTATATTGCCTTACATACTCGGTACATTATTTCGTACTGAAGTCCCTTCCTGGGGCGCTGCATTTAATGCGTGCAGGTTCAGACAGACCGACGGGTAGACCTCCTCATTAGGTGTTGCCCGAGTTCAGCTTTATCGGTAAGCTCCCCGTCCTTCGGAGTTGCCGGGTCTAGAAGTTTTGTGTTATCTTGTGTATGTATGTAGATAGGTTATGGGTAGGCCAGGGCCTTGTTCTGACCACAGTACATTCATCAGTAGAGGCTTGTAGACATACCCTTTCAGTTAGTGCAGTATACAAGCCCTGTACATATATTTTGTTGGCTTGTCAGTTATAATATTTATGACGGCCTTACCGGCCCAGTTTTATGTTGACATTTAGTCAGTGTTAGTCTTTATTCAATTTTATATTTTGCTTCGCAAATTATCTTGCAATGTGGTCCCTGGTCAAAGTATAACTTTATATGTCCAGAATTCCTGAGTCGCAAGTTGGTACGCAAGGATAGATGAGGCACCGGGTGCTGGTCTCGCCCCTAGGCTCGAGGCATGAAAATATCGTTACATTAAATATCTTTAAACTACAATACATAATTATCTACTTAACATGACTAAAATTGATCGTTTATGTAAGTTCTGATAATGTCCTTTCATTTTGAATTTATATATTATGCTAATGTAATAATATTTTTCGGTATTTAGATGATTGTTGTAGTATTACATATAAAATTTCTCTCATTAATTATATTTTATTATTCTTTTGTTTAAATAAAGATTTAATTATCATGTGCTATTATTGACGTATAACGCACGTTNATATATATATATATATATATATATATATATATATATATATATATATATATATATATATATATATATATATATATATAAGTATTTGACTTGTCCCTAGCAGGCTCTTTTTGCCCCTTGCCCCTTGCCCCTTGCCACTAGCAGGCTGCAGCAACAAGAAACAGCAGAAAGGCTTTTGCCAAATGTCAATATTATTAAAATTGAGAGGCACGAGAATTTGGACTTTGCATCACTTTGGTAAAATATTTTAATTCCACAAAAGACGACCTTCTCCTCCTCTACCTTTTCCCTTACAAGTTTCTACCCTAAACTAATTTTAAAATAAGAAACAAAAGGAAGTTGATATTATAAAATAACGACGGTAAAGTAAATAAACTAAAGACAAGTGTAGAGAGAAACTGATATATTATTGAACTTTTAAACTGATGTACATAATGAACTGAAATCTCCTTTATTTATAAAAGAAGGAAGTTGCTGTGTAAGCTGCTACTGAGCTGCTTGTAAGCTGCTACTGTAAGCTGCTATGTAAGCTGCTACTGCAAGCTGCTGTGTAAGCTGCTACTGTACCAGATGTAGATAATCTTCTTTCGGGGGTAATGTTTATCCATAACGGTGTACCAAAATGATAAGCTTCTTCAGGAGGCTTATTTCCAATAGAGTACTAAATAAATAAAAATATTTACGACAGTGTCCCATATGGATAAACTTTTTCAGGAAGCTTATTTACAACAGAGTACTAAATGAACATCCATTATATAATATATATTTATAACGCTCCCCCTTGGATGTTCATTTAAAAGATAATGTGCCTCATTAAAACCTTACTAGGAAAAACCCCGTGGGAAAAAAGTTCTAATGAAGGAAAAAGAGTACACATATTTAGTAATACGCATTGCTAGGTGCCTCATTAAAAACCTTTTAAGGAATACCCTGTGGGAAAAAATCTTAGTAAGGAAGAAAGAGTACATCGCGTATTTTACTCCCCCTGATGAAAACCTTGTTTCAAATATTTGAGTCTCCGCATTCCAATCTTGTATACCATCTTCTCAAAAGTTGAAGTTGGCAAAGATTTAGTGAATAAATCTGCCGGATTGTCACTTGAACGGATTTGTTGCACATCAATGTCACCATTTTTCTGAAGATCGTGTGTGTAGAATAATTTTGGTGAAATGTGCTTCGTTCTATCACCTTTTATAAATCCTCCTTTCAATTGGGCTATGCATGCAGCATTGTCTTCGTATAAAATTGTGGGTCTTTTCTCACATTCCAAACCACATTTTTCTCGAATAAAATAAATTATTGATCTCAATCATACGCATTCCCTACTTTCTTCATGAATAGCTATTATCTCAGCATGATTTGAAGAAGTAGCAACAATATATTGCTTTGTGGAGCGCCATGATATGACAGTACCTCAATAAGTAAACACGTACCCGGTTTGCANCCTCATTCTCTTCTGGAGGGCGGAACAAATCCTTATTCACTTCAAGTGATCGAACAACCATTGGTGTACTCAATGGGTGCGCTTTGTCCATGTAAAAGCGTTTTAAGACCCTTTCTGTATAGGCAGATTGATGGAAGATCCCGTCTGCTAAATGTTCAATTTGCAGACCAAGACAAAGTTTTGTCTTTCCAAGATCTTTCATCCCAAATTCTTTCTTAAGATATTCAGTTTTCTTTTGGAGATCTTCTAGAGTTCTAACAAGATTTATGTTAACAACATAAACAACAAGGATAACCTTTTTTCAGCAAATATTCATTGAGGCGATTATACCACATACGCCCAGATTTCTTTAAACCATATAAAGATCTTTGTAATCTAATTGAATACATTTCCTGAGATTTTAAATTTGCTTCGGCCATTTTAAATTCTTCAGGGATTTTCATGTAAATTTCATTATCAAGTGACCCGTACAGATAAGC